>MU225295.1:1416260-1432043 GCA_018584345.1 Thuja plicata | reverse complement strand
CATATGTCTTTAAGTCTTCATACCCCCAGGCAATTACATCAATGTATTCTTGGAGAACCGCGAGAATCTTCTCCTTTTCCTCAGGGGAACAGGAGGTGCCTATGTGGATGATTTTCTCTTCACCGGGTTGGCCGATGTTAACCTTTTCAAACTTTCCTCCTTCAAGGGAGGATGATACCTTCTCATGGGCCCGAGGGTCTGAATCGAAGACTCGTTCTAATGCAACCATCCCCTTAGGGATAGTGTTGGTGGGCAGGTCTATGATCCCATCATCTTTGTCACCCTGTCTAGTGTCATCGTGGTCTCGTTCCTCCACTATTTGATCCTCAAAAACACCAACATTGGTCATGAAGGCCAGGATATGCTGATCGTCCTCAAAAACCTGAAAGTGAGTAACATTGTCTGGAATGGAGGGGGTGGGGACCATCTCAACTGAAAATCTTCGGAGTCGTGAGCCAGCCATCGGCTCAAGTGTGCTGGCAGAAATGGCTAGGGCATCCGGGACATAGTTCCTTCGCTGGGGAATAAGGTTAATGCCAAAGGAATCAAAATATTCGATAAGGCTCCAAGCCCGATTGCGGTACGTGGCCAGCCTTTTTTCATGACATGTGTATTGACTCCAGAATTGTTTAACAACCAAATCTGAATCACCCAGAGCCCGGAGGTGGGTGATACCTTTCCTTAGCGCAAATAGGAGTCCAAGGACCAAGGCCTCATACTTTGTGACATTGTTTGTACAGTTAAACTGTAGCCTGTAGGACGCGAGGAAGGATTTCCCCCGCGGGTTGATTAATTATACTCCGGCCCCGCAGCCCTGTTTGGATCGGGACCCGTCAAACTTTAGGATCCATAAGTCATTGTTTGTAATTTGGGGCTGGGGAGGGGGAGTTTTCTTTGGATTGTTACTGGGAGACTTGGAGATTTTCTCCTGGACTACCGGCGTGAAAGTGGAATTTATCCCCGGAGGTGTTTCGATCGGCGATTCCCGGGTGGATGGTATTAAAGGAGTGCATCCCATAGAAGTACTGGTTCCCGGGGAATCGGTTATGTGTTCACTCCGAAAGATATCAAGTTGCTGGGTAGCGATCGTTAGGCATGGCTCACACTCGTGCTCTGAATGTTTTTGGTAATGCAATCAACACCAAGTGCCAGATAGGAGTGTAGCAAGGGTCGCTGTGGGGCCTTGAGAGTTGACTTCAATTTTCAACTTTTCTTCCAAGTCTTGTGCTCTTTGCAACACTACAAGATCCTCTCCGGGGATGAAATCAAATGTTAAGATTTCAAGAGGTCGGTACACCCCCAGAGAAGACTCAGAGAAAAGGACTTCATTGACCTTCCCAACTTTGGTAAGGGCCTGTTTCATCCAGGGTTCACTTTCGACCCGGATCTGATTGGATTCTCCTTCCCATGGAAGCCACAAGTGGGTGAAGTCGGTCGAAAAGTATCCATTTAAGGACTTAGACCAATTCCAACTTAGTAACATCCCGTAAGTCTCTAGGATGTCCACCACTTGGATGTCAATGATGCTGGCTATCCTGGGGTCCTGGATGAGATGTATCCGGACATTCTTCAGTTCTCCCACCATTTTTACAGCAGTCTTATCCAATTGGATCACTGTGCCATTAGACAGGGTGGGGTGGAGTCTGAGCTTCTGACAGATGGTCAAGGGCATGATGTTACCCAAAGCTCCAGAATCTACTAGGCAGTTGTGTATATTTTTTCCATAAAGGTTCAGGCCTAGCAAAAAGGGAGGATCCTCACTATTTCCCCGGAAGACAGCCGCGTTAGCATCTTCGAACGAGACAGTCTTGGGTGGGCGGATGACTGCTTCTGGGTTCCCTAAGAGCTTCAGAAGGGACTTCTTCTGCTCGGGAAAATTTAAAAAAACCTCCATTAAGGTCATGGAGGTGGTGGTCTGCTCTAACGCCTTCGTGATATCGAATCTTCCTCCCGGGAACTGGTGATTTTCCTCCATGAGATCTTTTGCTTGGTTAGAGCTAGGACCTTTTGGAGGGATAGGTCGATCAGTCGCAGCACTCTGGGGAGGAGGAGTATCTTTGGTAGGAGGTGTGGGCATGTAGGCTGGTCCTTTACCCGCCTGGCTCTGGGTGTTGTATGGAGCCCGCAGATTGGTAAAGGCGTTGGCTTCAAAGGGCAGAATGGATTCATCAAATAATCCTTGTAGTTTGGATTCATCTTCATCTTCCCCAGACATACCGAAGAAGATGGTATCACAGGTGAAGGCACTGTGGGTTTGCTCTTGGACAGGGGGCTCTGGGGAGCGGTATCGTGCGATTGCTGCCTGTCCAACTGAGAGATCATTATGACTTTCTCTAAAGTGGCATAATTCACCTCATTGTGCGAACCTATATCGTGCAGCCGACACCAGTTGGTCATGGGCTGGAAGTCTGTGACTGGCGTAAAATGGGATGGTCCAGCACCATTTTGGTTGGTGTTCTAGTTCGGAGGGGGGCCTCCGGTGCTAGCATTATTATTCCACTGCTGTTGGTTTGGCCTAGGCCCATTGTTGAAGTTTCTTCCCCCGGCATTGTTTCTTCGTTGGCCGGAGAAGATATTCCCTCTCTGGGAATTTGAGTTTTGGGGCGCATAGGACCGAGCCTTCAGTTGACCCATGTCCATAGTCAAAGTGGACAACATTCGCTGGAGGGATTTGACCTCGGCAGTCACTGAGTGTTAGCATCACAATGGGATGGTTGTGGCATTTGTTGGCTTCCCAGGAAGGCAGCAGGATTAGCTAGAGTCGAGGGCAGAAATCCTCCAGCCATGGATGACTGGAAGAAGGGCACTCTGGATGGTTGTGTATGAGTTTGTTGTGTCTGTTGTGGCTGATTCCAAGGGAAGACTTCCAGACCCGGTGTCATCTGGGTCTGGGAGGGGTAAACATATCGTGCCTATTGGTCTATCAAAGGTGGCGGGGGATTTAGTGCCATCGAGGGGGCACCTATTGCCAGATTGGGATTGTAACCCCTGGCATAAGCAGTTCTGCCAGGGATCATATTGAAGGGCGTGTTCTTCCCAATCCCGCCCGGGGATTTATTGAGACCACGGGACAACTCTAGGGCTAGGTTATAGACTTTTGCCAAAGTATCCCGGTCGCCCGGGGTGGTTGTTCTCCAGAGGAGGGTGGCAACAAAAGGGTCCATCGCATTAAGATATGTCTATATGGTAACGTCTGTCGATGGGACAAAAGGGCCCGTGCACCTCTTCAGGGCACGCTGGAACCTATGGTTAAATGCTGCAAGAGGTTCATTGGGTTCCTTTCTGATGGAGATGAACTGACTGTGGGACTAGGCTGGGTCCACATGTATGCAAAATGCAACCAAGAAGGCATCCTCCATATCCTGCCAAGTGTTTATGGAGTTGGCAGGAAGGTTAAGGTACCAGTTCAACTCGCTCTGTCCTAAGGACAGGGGAAACATGCGGGTCACAACATCTTCATGCTGGATCTGGTGTCAGTTCATGGCATCTTTGTATGCCTATAAATATTCTTCTGCGGTCTGTGAGCCCAAGTGCTCATATCGTGGGAAAATCTTCTCCGGGTGAGAAGGTAAGTCATTGATTACGCCCAAGAAAGTGCCCATTGGGGACCCAGTGTTTCCAAAGTATGCAACCATCGGGGGAACTATGTGTTGGGTAGTTTGAGTACTGGTTCCGGGGACCGTCTGGGGAGTTTGAGTATTCAGGGGTATGGTAGATCCCCAGACAACAGTGGCTGGTAGGACTTTCGATGTCCGTTTCTTTCGAGCAAGAGGCTCGAGTTCAACAAACCTTCTGGGGTTCGGGGCAGACATAAGGACTCTTTCAAATTTAGCTGGGGAAAAGGACCCAATCCCACTAAAGGCTTGTCTCCTAAAACTACAACTCGGGGAACCCTCAGGAGGTGTAAAATCATAATCCTAGGAGGGGGATGAGTTCATGCCCTCCTTCTAGCGCCAGTTTCTGTTGACGGGGTTTTGCTGACCGGGTCCGCCAACAGTCATAAGTTGTCACCGGGTTCCGGAGAAAGCAGCCAACTTTGCCTGCAAAGGTTGTCCGGGGGAAATAAATCCTCCGGGCCTTCAAGCACCTGGGTGGCTCAGTTGGGAGAGGTGACTATTTTCGAGGGGGATAGCTGGTTACTTCAACTCATTCCTCCAGAGATTTAGAATAGTAAGGGTTTCCCAGAGCATTCTACACTTAGCAAATAAAACGAAAAAGATCCTACAGTGTTAGAAATGTTTATCTAACTACAGTCATGCTGAAAAGTCCAGAACATCAACAATACTCTGAAAGACTGCACTAAATACCGAAGAGATACGCAACCACCAGTTAGAATTTCATCAGTAGCAGAATAAATAGGTCGTTAATCTACTTTAACATATCAGAGTAAAGGACATACAAAATATTAAAACATGAAATACCATTAACTAAGAAGCAGGGACGTTAACAACTTCATTGCCAAGAATCCTTCCTTCTTCATTAATATTTAGTCCAGCAAGCACTGGTGCGTGATACAATGGTGGCTCCAGGGGAGCATCTAACTACCAAGAAAAGAATAATGGAGCATTGAGCTCTGTAACTAAAATCAAAAATCACTTTACTATTTCTTATGGACAACAAAATCATCAATTTTTCTGACCCTTGGAAATGGGCCAATTTACCTATTTATACAGCTCTTTCTAACCCTAACCCTATTTTACTGTGCTTTAATAAAATACAATATCTGGGGGCCGGTACTACCTGCGCCACCCTACAAAAGACCTGGAGACGGAATAGGTCTGCCATGTCAGAAGAAGAAGACAAGGATATACATCGGAAGAATCAGCCTCGAGAAGAGAGCCAGAGAGAAGAAAGAAGAAAGTAGGTCCCCCGGGGACCGAGGCTACATGCCTCATAAATGGGAAATGCAGCGCCCTGTCTCCAATGTGCCAGGTGTACCCTTGAATGATGCCTTGAGAAGACCACCCTGTCAGAAACCAACTGCCAATCCAATGCCTCTTGATGCGCCCAACTACCCTCTGACAGTCTTTATTAACCGCCTTTGAAAGTGACCGGTCGGCCTCGGGGACCGGGACATAGATCACTTTAAAGAATACAAAATTGTAGACCCAGAACTCCGGTGTCCGGGAACCTACGTCCCCAAAAGAATAAAGAATGCTTAATGCTCAAATTTCCCCGGTTCCCGGAGAATGCTCAAGGCCGTTTATTATCGTTGAAGGCCTGAAGGATGCGGAAAATGCCATCTTCATCAATCTTCCTTAGGCTGGCCCTTCTGTGCCTGGCCACTTCAACTTGTTCCGCTAGGTCCGAAATATTATTTTTGAACTTATCTGCCATCCTTGCGGCATCGTGGCCTTTAAGCACCATTTTGGTTAGTTTTTCCATTCGGGCACCATCCATCCCCTCCGGGGATTGATACCGAGATGCCACCATTTCATCGAAATTCCCCAAAACTGACTCCTCGGGGGTATAAGTATTTGCACCAAGGGGATCAACCCCAGAAGATTTTATTACAAATGACTTGTACAAATTGAAAGAATACTTCACGGTGTTTATCTTTTCCTGTAAGGACTCTACCAGTTACTTGGTTACCTCCAATGTGAGGTCCAGTCTGGAGTGCTGAGCCCTTACGAAATCAAATGATTCCTCACCCAGAATTCTGGATTCAGAAATTATATCTTCCCCAAGGGTCAGGAGCTCTTCGAACTCTACCTTCCACGCCTGGTAATTTTCAGCGTCACTCTCCCACTGTTCAATCAGTGCTTCTGCCTGTAAAATAACTTGCCGGGCCATATATAAATCTCAGAGAGTGGCCGCTAGAAAACACCGGGTGTTTCCTATCTGTAGCGTGACCCATTCGTCTACTGCCTGGGCCTTCTTCTTCATTACTCATAGGGAGTCTATGTCACTCTGCGGTAATTCCTTTGATGCGGAGGTCTGTGGAGGGGCGATGTTGAGGGGTCGGGCCAGCTCTGCAAGCAACCCCATAAGGTTTGCATTCTTCTCTTTTTCTGCCTTGAGCCTCTGGGCCTCTTTTTCATATCGGGCCTCCACTGCCCTTGCTGCCTCCTTTAGCAGGTCTACTTCACCCTGCTTTCCTCTTTTTTCCAAAGATACCTCTGTGATATTGTAGTCTGCGGGGTCCGCGGTCGCTTCATCGGCGTCTGGGGGAGGTGTTGCCACTACTGCAACTGTTTCTCTGTCCGACCCAGTTTGGAGGGTATGAACTGTCTGGGCCCTTTTTGCTTTTGGTGGGGCCTGAGCTAAGGCCATCATTTCGGCCAGGGAGATACGGACTTTTGGAGAAGATTGGGCTTTCCTTTTTCTGCTTTCTGCCAGCCATGGAGGTGGGAGAGGTGGCCTTCCTGCCAGAGTGTGTTCTTTAGATTCTCTCCCGGTGTCCGGTGGCAGCTGCTCCTTTTCAACATGCACTTCCTCTGTTTCTCTCCCTACCGGAACTTCTTCTTCAGTAACATCTTCAATTTCTATCTCCTCAGCTTGGTCCCGGATGTCAATTGATGTGTCTAGACCCTGGTCAACTTCTTCGGGAATCTCTTCTTCATGTTTCTCTTCTTTCTCTTCATCTGTTGATAGTAGGGGCGGTATCGGGCCAAGATTCAGAGTTTGGGCCGCTGTGATTACCTGCCCGAAGGTTGCCCCCAGGAGTGGCCTTGAGAACATGGCGGCTGGGGTTATGGTTGGTCCCGAAGTTCTGGGCCTGGGTTCCCTAGCAGATGCCTTTTGTTCACTTGGCAGTTGTTGGTCCACTCCCGGACGTTCTGTTCCTGGGGCCCCAGAGATAATCTCCAGCTCTGGCCTCTTTTCTTCTGTTTGCTGCTCTATTTGTTCCGCAGCTTCTACTTCCAAGTTTTCTGGATCCATAGCCTCTTGTTCTGGGACTTCCATCCCCGCTTGTGTATCGTCCCCTTACAGATTTCCAAACTCATCGGTTGTAAATAAGTCAAACCCCTCTTCTGGAGGGGGACTGGCTGGGTCCTTCGTTTGTTCTGCTTCCTTCTCCGGTTCTGGGGAACTGGAGGAAAGGATTTCCACTTCTTTTGGGAGGGGAGCCCTTGGCGCTGGTTCTGCCTTTGGCTGTGCAATATGATTTCTCTTCCTTTGGGTGATTAGAGGTGGCCCCACATCGACAATTTCTACTGCCTCCGTGGGATTCACCCCATCGCCTTAATCATCAAGGCTGCCGATGACGGGGAAGAAGGAGGACGAATTGGTCCGGCCATTAGCGGGGGAGTGGCGAGCCTTGTGATCAACTGCTCCCTCATTTGTTGGGAGGCTGCTACAGATTTCTTAATCTATTCCTGAATGGGGAATTCTTGCGCCGAGGGGGTTATTTCTATCCCCTTTCCTTTATCTGTGCCTTGTGCAGAAGTCCCGACCCCCGGAGTCAACTTTGGTACCGGTGGTGTTGCTTTTGGTATCGGCCTAGAGGCTAGGCGCGTACTCCCAGGGCATGCCTTCTTAAAATAGGCATGACTTCTCTCAACTACTTCTTGAGTGAAGTCCTCAATCGTGTGGTCCTCCTGGACGGCCCAATTCATTGCCGGCAGTGGCATTTTGTCAATCCCCTTCTCCTTGTACTAGGGATCTGTAGTGGGGGCATCGTCTGAGAAGCCCGCCGGGAACCTCTGGAGCTTTAGCTCCTGCATCATTCCGGCCATCATTCTATCATAATGCTGGCTGCACACGTCCATGTCGTCCTGGCGATCTACCCATAAGTCTTCCATGTGTGCGTGGTGGGGCTCCGAAGCCCGGGGCATTGCCGTTGCAATTCTGCCATGCGGATCAAAATTTTTTTGCGCCAGATAAAATTCCTGCAAGTTGTAACATTGTAGCTCATTATCTGCCTCCTTTGCGGCGGCCAGAGTGTAGGTGTAGTTCCCACAGGAGATTGGGAATGAAACATTGGGGACCTTCTTGAGGGCCAAGAAGGCATGTAGCTCCATCATCTGCCAGCAATATTCCAGCAGCACGATCTTGTTCCCACAATGCTTGGGCAATAAGTAGGGTTTCCCAGAGAAGCTGACAACCCTAATGTATGTGTGCTGCTAGAATTGGATATAGTAGTGCCCATAACTACTAATCAATTTCATCCCCTCAGTAGACAGGCGGTATCCGGCATCCCGGGTGGGCGTGAGCAAATGGTAGAAAATGAAGGAGTCGTTTACCCGACAGTAACTGGGGAAGCTGGCCTCCCATTGAATCTGTGGGAAATGGTCCCACGGTGCTTTCTGTCCCCGGCCAAGCCCGAGAATTCCATCTATAAGTAGGCCATTGGAGTGGGGCCTCTGCTGGGCCAAAGCCTAGAAAACATAAGAAGTCATGTAGAACTTCTTCTTCTCATTCAGCTGCAGGAACTGGGAGTCGACGTGATTGGAAATTATGGTCGCCCAGTCAAAGAATTCTCCCTTAGTGGAGATGCCCAGTAGGAAATAGTACATCCATTTTGCAAATTCTTGGGCGGAGGGCTGCCCAAATACCTGGGCCAATGCTATCATCCCCATTTGGATGCTTTCCTTGAATTTGGAGCGGGGGATATCTATCTTCATTCTTTTTGGATCCCTCTTCGGGACCTTGAGCCAATTGGTGTTCATGTACACCTGGGCAGCATCCTCCAGTTGGTTGAATTGTTTCAAGGCCTGAGTCCATGTGACCACTGAGGCCCTATCAAATTGTGGGATTCCCAAGCCTGCTTGGAAAGTAACTGGGTCAAGGGACACCAGTGGAGTGGGGAATCCCATAGGTTCTGCAGCTGCTAACATGACGGCCCGCACGAAAGAATTATAGTTGGCAGCCAGGGTGAGAATGAGCTCCGGAGACTGCACAGAGCATGGAAGCAAGCTGCTCGGAGAATTCCAGAACCTCCAACGTTGGTTGCAATTTTGTCTCCAGCCTGCCGCTGGATATGCATTATCTTTACTAGGGCCTACATTTCTGCCCAAGTCCCGACACTGGGGTCAGTCATCAATTTTACATGGGACTCAATCTTTGAGCCCACAATCTCCTCACCCTGCATATACTTCATGGTGAGGGGGAGCTTTGCCAGGGCCTTCTCTATTTTAGACTTTTCCGCTGCCCTGGTCTCGGTTGTGGATGGCAACTCCAGACTTCCGGGAGGAGATGATGCGGATGCTTCAGACATGTTTGTAAAATGAAGTCCGGACCTGCGAGACAAGGTGACCGTCAGAACATATTTATCAAAATAACATAGTAACTCCGGGGTCTGGAGACCTTACCACCGTGGTGTTTGTTTTTCCTGAAAAGTTAGTTTTACGCATAAGTACCTGAAAAGCAGAACACAAACTTAGTATTTTTATCATATCTCCGGGCCCGGGAAGTTTTATCACATTTGACGAAGACATAGGATGAATGGAGGAAAGAGGTCCGAGGCCCAGAGAAAGGATTGTTAGCAAAGGAGAATGTGGAAGCAGGTCCACGTGGACGCCACGTGCGCTAGCATTGAATGGATGTGATGGCACTGGCGGCGGAGCCAACTATTAGAACGCGCAAAAAGGGAAAGCCACTTGGCCAGAAGTAATTGCGTGCATGGAAAATAAATGAGGCTCTGACAGCCTTGATGGAGGAGAGAGAAAACTACCTATTTGAAACCGGCCGAGAGCCGAGTTTCAAACAGGTGGTTTTCTGCCTCGAAGCAAGCTTGGAAGCAAAAAACCAACAGCAAGGGCGACTCGACTAGCTCATCGAGCCACCTGGAAGGATATATAGAGAGCTGAAGGGTATATACATGGAAAGGAGGGAGATATACAAGGGTTACCTACAGAAATATACATATATACAACCCTATGTACACGGAAAGACTCCCACAGGAAAAACCAGACAAAGCTGAAACAAGAATATACAGCTACCTACACTATGCTCACGCTATCTACAGGCTATTTACAAACCATTTACAAACTATTTACATATGCACAGAAGGCAAACAACTTTATGGTAGTGCCGAGCCACTAGCAAGCGGCAAGACCAGAAGACCAAAGAAACAACAGAGAAACAAAGCAAACGAAAACAAGACAGGCAAACCCAAAGAAAACCAGAAAATGACAGCAAAGCAAAGAGGAGGGAAGCAGAGACCAACCTGAAAACATGGAAGGCAGAGGAAGGGAAAGATTATTAGGAGAACTCTGCAACAACCTCGAATCGTTAAGCTACCAAGCTCACCACCACGAAGCACTAGCATACGTCTGAGAACAGTAGAAGGTGTTAAGATTTGATTATCACAAATCTCTCTGTAACTGCTCTGCTAATTGCTTTGAAAATCGCTCTATTTCACTCTAAGTGCTCAAAGATTTTAATCGCGGTAAGTGTGAAAATGACAGGTGAGTCTATTTATACCTGTGGTAAAAAGTAATCCTCCTCCTTCCGAAGATTTCAGGTCAGGCCAAACCTCCGGACTCCGGGCCCGGGGACTCCTTACGATGATATTTCTAAGACTTGGGAACATCATCGCAAAGAATCCCGGAGTCCAGAATCCAGCTTCCAACCAAAAGGAAACCTCTGGGATCTAGAATCCCGGAGGGACAGACCAAACCAAGAGAACAACGCACACCGGGGAAGAAAACCCCGGAGAAAGAAAGCAAAAAAAAGGAAAAGAAAGACAAGGCAAAGCCACAGCAAAAAGTAAAGCAAAAGAAAAAAGGGGGACCCAGCATTTTGCACACAAAATGTAGGGATGGGGATACAGGGCATAACAGAACCTAGATGGGGTACTTATAGAGAAAAGACAAATCAAGTTGATTCTATCTTATACAGTGCTGACAACAAAAGGAAGGCATCAAGGATTACCTCAAATATCTTAAAAGTTCACGGTGTTACACAAGAAGACCTATACAGAGCTTGGGAAGCTAAGATTGCCAAAGAACTTGAGGAAACTCCCATTGAAGTAAAAATAGAAAAGTCTGATGATATGCCTAAGAAGAAGAAGAAGAAATCAAAGGAAGACACATCTGCACCATCAACCACCATTGATCTAGAATCTTCTCCACCTTCTATACCAGCAAGTTGACTAGAAGGAAGAAGAAAGTTCCTACAAGTCATCCATCCTTAAGAACTAAAAGGAGCAAGGTAAAGAACACACAAACCCCTCCTGAGGTAGGATTTAGACCTAGTCTAACTGTTCTAAAGAACAAAATTGTTAATGAAGGAAGACTAGAATTTCTCAAGAGTGTCTATGACAAATACCAAGAGATAGACAAAATAGAAATTCATTCTTTGATCATCTCTCACATGATTAAGTTCAAAATGACAATATTGGAACTCAAAATAGTCATACCAGACAAGGTATGGAACATACTTGATGTATTAAAGAGACAAGCAATTGAAGATGATATGAGGATAAGAGAAGAAACACTAGATAGTCTTCTCCCGGTATGCTCGCATGATGAGAAAGCCATTATGCTGGATTTAGTTAAGCCTCACCTAAGAACCAAAACAAGAGTTCTCCATATCATGAATAAGGAGTATGATCTGGTTGGTGAATAGAGTTAGAAAGATTTTGAGCATGTATTTCTAGATAGACATATGTATCCTTCAACAATGCCTACAACAAAGGCAACTCCATTTCCTCCCAAATAGGTTACAGAACTAGTGATTCAGAATGCACCTAAGATAGGTCCATATGTTTCAACACCCTCACTTTCAATAGCCTCATATATATCAAAAGATTTAGGAGATACTATAGTGATTGATGATATCAAGATATCCATGACCGCCTCTGACAATGATATGGAAAAAGTTGAAAAAGCATTTGTAAGCACTGCAGAGACAAAGGAGGTATGAACTGATGACACATCTTTACAACAAGATGAAGTTCCCTCTAAAGACTCAACAAATTTGAATAAAGAGGAAGATAATCAAACTAATGATACACCAGTTATGGAGATCCCAGTAAAAAGTGAATGCATGGATACTAGTCAGAATACTATATTCACACCATCCATTCAACCATCAACTTCAGTGTTGTCAAGCTTAACTCTTGACTTAACAAGTCTAGATGCATGGGGAGAAGAAGAATTGATCAAGATCAGTGTCCTAGCCATGGAAAAAGCCAAAGAGAAATAAGTTATGAGAAACCCTCTCATTTTGGAATCAGTGAACATTCTGAATGACCTAGTGCCTGCGAACAAGAAAGTAGCTAAAATTCAGTCAGTTGATGATGTAGATAGCATCCTAACAAGCTTCAAAATAGATTTTACAAGTTTAGTAGACTCAGCTACTAGAATTATAGAAGATGAGTATAAAAAGGAAAGATTGAATAAATTGGTAAAGAATTTTTCCTTAGATTTAAAGTCATTAAAGATTGGTCAGACAATGTTGAAAGAGTTGGCATTAAAAGGCAGAAAGGTTATAGAAAATTGCATGGAAAAAGGCAAACTCACCTCTGAACATATCAAAAAGATAGAAGAGGCAGATATCTTGGTTGATAACATAAGACACTCAGTTGAAACATCATATCAAGACATAAACATCTGCAACAATATCTATCAAGGTCAGATAGACAAGATAGAAAAAGCTAAAATGGAGATCAGTAAGATAAGGATCAGGTAGACTCAACTGAGAAATGCACTTGCGCCCTCCTTAATAGTTTTAGATGAGAACATTAAATAGATTGATGCAACCATTGCTACCTATGATCAAGGACCCAACATGGATTTTAAAAAGATGGAAAATCTCACATATTCCCTATGCACCCATCTACAAACAATTGATGCACTAAAGGCATTCTGGCAGCAAGAGATGAAGAATCTGCAGACAGCCTATCTAGATGTATACATGGAGTAAGTATCTAGAGACTTACAATTTTGACACCTTTGTCATTAATGTCAAAGGTGGAGTAATGTATGTATGAGGAATAGTGTATATATATGCAAAGAAATATATAGTATATGTTAAGAGAAGAGAATATACAGTTTTTGGTGTTAGTCAATTTTGAGTAACTTGGCCACATTCCTTTGTTGCCATTAATGACAAAGGGGGAGATTGTTGGAAAGTTGACTCCCAGGGAGTATATGACTTATTTTGTGTTTTCATTATGGAAACAAAGTCATATGCAGTTTTGACAACAAACTTAGTAGTGAAAATTGACTAAGTATAGAAGACAATGCAGAACAAAGATACACAGATGATCAGAGCACTAGTGCATGTGCGTACAGATGATTTAGATTAAGCACCTTCATACATAATCTCTATGATATGTTTTTATGCTTACCCTATACATGCATGATATAGAATGTCAGTACAGATAAGTTATAGAGAGAACAAGTACACTAGTAGTTCAGTATGGAGCCGACTTCAAGTTTTTGATAAGCGTGCAATCTTGTGTTGTGTAAAGGCTAAGCGCCTATTCTAGTAAGTTTGTAATCATTTATTAAAAATTATTGTAAACACGCTTAAGCCAATTTGTTTGGAAGCACTGTGAATATTTTTTTTGGGACGACTAAGGTATTGTTTATAGTCGCGTCTATTCAGGCATGAACATATATATATGTAATGAAAAGATATATTTGAAGTGTCAAAGAAATATACAAAGTAGAGATATAGAAGAGAAGTATAAAGATGTCAGTATGAGATAGATCCCTTAAAGAATATAAGAGCATAAACACATAACCAAAACTGATTAGACATCTGTGTCATATACAACAGTTCACTTTTGGATATAGTACATATCTATTCTCAGGAGATTGTAGCCTTCTTTCTCATTAAGCAGTGAGCTCTTGGACAGTGAGTCCTCACCCCTAACATGGTTGTTGGTAAAATACTCCTAACAAGGTTAGGCCTTTGACTAGGTCATTGTACTTGCATTGTAAAGATTCCTCCTAACAGGGCAAAGGAACTTTTACAGGTTCATTATACTAGTGCAATATTTGTGGGTACTAACTCCCACTGGGGTTTTCCTCTAATCAAGGTTTCCTCGTAATCATATCATGTGTTATGTTTTCTTATGTTAAGCTTCAAATGATTTATAATTGATTTATGTTTAAATTTGCTGAAATAGAATAATTAGTTAAACACTAATTCAACCCCCCCTCTCAGTGTTTCAAATAATTACATCATGCTTACATCATGTCATGGGTATACCTTGGATAAAATCCATACTAATGACTTGCCATTTGTGCTCTGGTATATCATGGGGATATAAAAGTCATGCTGGGTGAATATGCTCAGCCTTGACTTGCTGGCATTCCAAACACTGGGCTACATAAGCTATCACATCACGCTTAAGCCCTGGCCAAAATACAGTGCCTCATATCGGCAATGATCTTGTTTACCCTTGGATGTCCTATAAATTGAGTGCAATGCATCTTCTCAAGTACTATCTTCCTCAACCCTGATCGGTCGGGAATATACATCCTATTTTGGTATCTCATAATACTATCATCCTCAAAAGAGTATCCATCAAAACCGTGATCCGATGGATCATTGTGCAAGGATGACTTGACCATCTCATAATGATCATCATCTGAGAGTTCCTACAATACGTGATCCTTCAATCGTGTCCTAGAAGTAGAGATAGTTGCAATATGTCTTCTCCTTCTAAGAGCATCTACCACTCTATTATTCTTGCCCTTAATGTACTCAATGTTGAAATCATACTCACTCAGAAACTCCAACCAACGTCTCTATCTTGCATCGAGATTAGGCTGTGTGAAGATATACCTAAGTCCCATGTGATCTATTTTCAACTCAAACAACTTACCCAAAAGGTAATGTCTCCACATCACTAAAGCATGCATAATTGCTGACAATTCCAAGTCATGAGGTACATAGTTAACCTCATACTGCTTCAGTTTCCATGAATCATAAGCCACTACCTTACCCTCCTACATGAGTAAAACTCCAAGACCTTCACCCAAAGAATTTTTAATCACTGTGAAATGGCCATTCGGATCTGGTATAATCAAGATAGGAGCAGGTGTGAGTTTCTGTTTCAACAACTGAAAGGCTTGCTCACATACATTAGTCCACTCATATTTTTTCCCTTTCCTCTGAAGAGATGTAATAGGTGCTACAATCTTGGAGAATCCCTCCACAAATTTCCTGTAATAACCTACAAGTCCCATGAAGCTTCTAACTTCACTCACATTCTATGGAGCTGGCCACTCAAGTATGGCTTTAATCTTTTCTGGATCTACTGCAATTCCATCTGCAGAGATGATGTGACCCAAGTAATGAATCTCCTTCTGATAGAAATAACACTTAGATAGCTTCCCATAAAGCTTCTTATCTCTAAGTCATTGTAAAACTATTCATAATTTCTCATGCTCCTCCATGGTCTTGGAGTAAATCAAGATTTCATCAATGAAAATCTCAACAAACTTATCTAGACAATCTATGAATACACTATTCATTAAGTTCATAAATGTTGCAGGTGCATTAGTCAATCCAAAAGGTAAAATGACAAACTCATAATGTCCATACCCTATCCTAAAAGTTATTTTGGATATGTCCTCTTCTTTGATTCGGAGTTGATGATATCTGTATCTCAAATCAATCTTAGAGAACATAGTTTCTCCCTTCATCTGATAAAATATTTCATCTATTTGTGGAAGCGGATACCTATTCTTGATAGTCACCTTGTTAAGAATTCTATAATCTATGTAACCACAAGGTACCATTATTCTTCTTAACAAAGATAATTGGAGCTCCCCATGGTGATACACTAGGGCGAATGTGTTAGAATACTTTAGAGATAACTGAGAGGGGGGGGGGGGTGAATCAGTTATCTGCAACTTTAAATCTTTATCTTTATAC
>MU225295.1:1389431-1410532 GCA_018584345.1 Thuja plicata | reverse complement strand
AGATAACACTTTACACAACACATCAATTTGGTTACAGGGAAACCAAATGGTAAAAACCCCGGTGGGAATTAGTACCCACAAAGAACTATACTGTTTATAGTGATCCCTGTTAAAAGATCTTCCAACCATATTAGGAGTTGTAGATTATAATGTAGTAGTATAGTTGACCTAGTTAAGGGTCAGACCCTGTTAGGAGTCTTTTACAATAACCATGTTAGGGGTGGAGGACTCACTGTCCAAGTGGTGAAGGCTACAACCTTCTGGTTATTTGATACACACGGTATTAACAAGGTGAACTGTTGTTTGTGACATTGCTTGTCTGATCAGTTCCTTTTATGCGCTGACGGTTTAACCTCTTGTAAAGCACAACAATAATCTTATCTATATTCTGAAAGCATCAACTTTAATATCTATATTATCAACATATGATAAATATAGCTCTGTTGCTTTAACACTCTGCTCTGCTTTTCTAATCTCTGGCTTTCGCAACTCTTCTTATTACAAATGACCTTCTATAAGTATATACACCAAGTATGAGATCATGGGACCTATAGGATGACTCTTCTTAACATCCTTGTCAGCTCTACTAAGCGCACAAGCATAATTACAACCACAAAAGTACTAACTGAATAGATGTGTCGCTTCAGTGAGTCGGCTTCATCAATTTAACCATAACTTTGCAATCTTCTTAAACATTTCTTGTGCCTCCATAATAATATCAACAACACATAACTAATCATGAATATACACATGCATATCCTGAAGATAGGTGCAACTTGATCAACACATTACATACGTCGGCCTTAAACCATTATTCTTCCAGAACTATAACTGTCAATAACAGAATTACATATCTTTACTGAAACTTCATATCTGAGTCTGCATGTATGAACATAACATAGTAAACATTTCAACAACATGTATCTATCCACGCTGGTCTTCATGTCATCATATTGATAAGTACATATAGAAGTACTACTGTGTATTATATGTTGTCATCAATCACAAACATACAATCAATCAACTGTTCAGAATCAAATCTCCAATAGAATGAACCCTTTATCCAAGAGTTCCATAAACTGAGTCTTAAACTCATACATTTTAGTGGTGGTTATATGATAAAGAGCGTTGGATTGAGGCTCGGTTCTAGGAATTACATCAATAGAGAAGTCAAATTCCCTCTTCAGAGGTAACTCTGATAAATCCTTTGGAAAAACATCCTGGAACTCCTACAAGATAGGATAATCCTCTAAACTAGGAGGAGTGTCAATATCTTTGACATATGCTACACACATCATGCACCCCTTCCTCTTTGCCTTCTTCAATTGCATGGCAGAAATCTGTCTAAGCTCAAAGGGTCTTTTCTCTCCCAAATATATTGTTGGTTTACCTGAATCATCAAGACATTTAACTAACTTGTCCTTATAGTTTAGTAATGCCTTATGTTCAGTCAACCAATTGATGCCCAAAATGACATCATAGGAACCTAATGTGGCTACATAAATATTTACTTACATTTGAAAGTTTGGAAGTTCTATCTCACTGCAAGACAAACATTGCTCAACCTTACACTCTACCCTATTTCCATATTCTACCATCCATGCTTCAGACATATACCTAGGTCTAACAGATAAAAAAGAAACAACTCTAGGATCTATAAAACATTATGTAGCTCCTGTATCAATCAAAATAGGAACCTTTTGGCCAAAGAGCTTACCGGTCAACTAGATCGGGGTAGCCTAAAAATCTGCCCGTCTATGATTAATTGTTGCATGAATCTGATGCTGAGTCTGGGGACCCTTCCCATCTCTATGATCTATGCGCTAAGGCCATGAAATTACATAATGGTCACCTCCACATGTGAATAAACTACCCACTGGTCCTTTCCTACCGTCAGACCTGTTCCTCCTGTTGTCATTCCTATTGTTGCCTCTATTCTGATACTGAGCCTCATGATTTTTGGTATTCCTGTCCATATTCCCTCTACCTTTACCTCTCATATTCTAAACCTGCTGTCATCCAAAATCCCTAGGTTGATTGTCCTGGAATTTCCTCGTAAATCCTTGAGAGGTATTAGTTCTCTGATCATTCTTTACTGAAGACACCTACTGTAGTTTTTGCTCCTGCCTCAATGCCTTCCCAAAAGAGCAAAGTCCATAGTTTCAGGTTGATGCATGTTAAATTCAGATCCAATTTTAGGATGTAACCCAAGAATAAATTTGTGGATTCTAAACCGCTCATCCTTTTGGTACTGTGGTACATACTTGACCAAATGGAAAAACCTCTCATGATATTGGGTAATAGACAAAACCCCCTATATCAGGTTCTAGAACACAACCACTTTCCAGTCATAATATAGCTGTGGTAACCACCTCTTATGAAAAATAACAAGAAAATCACCCCAAGAGATCTCTCCCAACTGCATCCTCTTCTCTGCCATCTCATTATTCCACCATGTACCAACTTCCCTAGTCAATTGAAAAGCACCCCACATTTCTCTAGATTTTCCAGAAAGATTGTGAACATGGAAATACTTTTCCATGGATACAATCCATGCCTCAGCCTCATCACCAATGGTCTTACCATTGAAGGTAGGAGGTACAACCTTCTTGAGGTCCTTTCTCAGTTCCTCTACTATTCTTTCCCTGTTATCGGGTACTACTGTAGCCCTATAATCAACATTATGTTTCATCTATTCCTCATTCCTCCTATCCTCTTCTTCTTTCCTTTGAGCCTCAAGCCTTTGATCCTCTTCCTATTTACACTGGGATTCAAGTCTTGAATCTTCTTCCCTCTTCCTTCTCTCCTCATCACCTAGTCTACCTCTCAAATCCTGCTCCAGATTATCCATACGCTCTCCTTGCTGCTGCAAGAGATTACCCCGCTGGGTTAAGAGAGCCAAAATATGATCAAGTCTCTGGTTAGATTCACCATTCTGATCATTGCTAGAACTAGCCCGTTTACTATTCTTGGTATCCATGGTGTCATATTTTCCCCTACACCAAGCATAAGTACACAACTTAGTAATAGAAGACCCAGGTCCCAATGTTTAAACACAACTTTGATACCACATGTAAAGACCGATTTTCCCAATAAAAGACACATAAGCTAAACATGCTAAAATTTCTCCTATGTCGATTCCAAATTCATATTCAGTCAACGCTAAATACTAATCAATCAAAAAGTTTAAGAAATCAAGTAGTCATGAACACAATTCTATTTTCCATATATTCATTTCAACATTACATGAAGATAATACAACCAAGATTAATCAACAAAACTATCGATTTTCCATAATTTCATAAAAGAATAAATTACAATGTTCAATATATATCAAGATTTTGACCATCTATGTCGACTACCTTACATCATAATGGAAAGATAAATACAAATACATCATGTACAAGATCATAAGGCCATAAAATCATCATCATAAATGCTATCAAAAAATTGTCCATCTGCATGCTCCGGTCTCCTAAGCCATTAGACTCCTATCCAAATGCAAATCTTGGATGAGAGTGTGGTTCAGGGGCTTAATCCACCCAACCACAGAGTGGTTCGCTCCCCCGGGGCTCATCCTAAAATGAAGAGCACACTAACCCTGCCCAAGAAGTCTATCTCTTAGCACTGATGGATCAAAAGGAATCTGGCATGTCTGTGATTTCTAACTACTTTCCACAAGTTTCAAATAGATTCTATTCATATATTCAGGAAGATAAAACATAACCATACACATTTAAGAAAACATGTATTACCAAGCTTTGGCCAAAGCAATTTTAAAACTAGACTTCTACTAGTAGGTAATGCAAAATAAAATTACCCTTTCCTAGGATTCCACATCCTACACCTTCCTTTACATTTCCAAAATGTTTTCTAGCTTAACAATTATTCAATACAAGAAACACTTCAGCAAAGAAAATTAAATTTAATCCCAACTTCTAAAAAAAAATCCCCAAGCAACAAAATTAATAGTTTAGGTATTCATTCAATGAAGCTAGTTTTCTAATAGTTTCAGAAGAATTAAAAAACTTTCAATAAATTCTAACAACTCCTGTACAAGATCAATAGATAAGGTTTCTAATATGAAATTTTCATTCAAAGAAAACTAGTCTTCTAATTATTTAAAACTTCTAGGTTGTTTGATGTTGTTGTTGATTCTAGATCTAGGTTTTGTTAATTCACTATAATGAGTAGTTTATCCTTTACTAAGAGTCTCTGGTTTGATACTAGAATAACACAGAAAAAGAAAAATCCAACCTTTCAGCCAACAATTTCTTCACCAAAACATGAATGCACAGAGATTTTTCTAAATTTGGGTCTAATTTCAAATAAAATGAGTGGAGCTTTTACTATTGATATCAAAATAAAATCTGAGGAAAAGAAAAATTACTCTGAGCCAAACTACTGTAATTGGCACATCATTATATTCTGGTTTTAAATACATCCTTATATTCTGGTTTTAAATACTGAGAGGGTTCTATCAATTGTAAGGTACAACAAGAGGATCTAAAACATATAAACATATAAACATTCTTCTGTATACAACCCAAAATTTGACACTTCAATCCTTACTGTGAGAAGCTATTGGGATGGTTTTTATGGTTTACTACAAAGATAAATATAGACCTATATATATTAATGTCCAACTTTTGTATTCAACAAAATTTTAACAAATACACGGAGAAAAGAACCAGGTCTTGGAACCTTGGTGGAGATACTAAAATTTGTTGGAGCGCTGTCTTCTGGTAAAAAAAATGTTTCCTTCCCTCTTTCCACACACCCACTCTCACTTTTAGCCTATGCATTCTTCAAAAAATGTTGACTCCTCTCCTTAACACTGTTGCCACCCCTTTTCCTTTTAATCCAAAAATTTTTCTTCCTTAAATGATATCCCCTTCCACCTTTATGCGTCCGTTCCCCTCCTCTCTATGTTGAACATTTCTTTTTTTCCTTGTCATTTGTATTTTTCCTCCTCTCAAATGATGTGCTCTCCTTCTTTTATTCTCTAGTCCTTTTCTATTATTTTAGTTTACCTCCTGTCTTTTCAACCGTTCCCCCATCTAAATGTTATGACTTCTTTCTTGTAAACTACCTTCTCTCTTGTCGTGCATGCGTTGTTTTCTTTTTTATTTTCCCCACATTTCTTTTTCACTTAAAAATAAATAAAAATACTTCCTCTATATTCCAACGCATGCATCCACCTCCCCTCTATTTTCTTCACAAAACTCCTTTACCCAAAACTAGTGCAAAAACAAAACTAACAACCTGCCACCATGGAAGGAATAAGTCCAACTTCATTAAAGTTCTAATTGACCGTTGATAGCCAAGATAAGGTTGTTCAACTTGAAAAGATCTTCTAAAACAATCCAATTACTTTCCATTTTGGTGGATTCCGTAAATGCTAGAGCTAAACTGACGGGTTATGACAAAAATATCGACATATAAGGCAACTCAACAATAGTCATAAATGTCATCTCTAAACAATAGTGGCCCAGTTGGAAAGCTGCCCAATGGATTGAGAGATAAAAACACTCCTAATTTTTTTTTGGATTATACTTTGACACATATCTACCAAGAAGAAAATGGGATTGTTGATTTCATGGCAAACAAATCTATTAACTAAGACTCCCAATCAATCATCTCAAACGATCTAAGAGAAGGACCAGACTTAAACCACATAATCAAAAAAAATATTGAAGGACAAACTCTCTAATCAATAAAACACTAAAACATGAAAAATTAGAATGTGTGATACCGCAAAGAGAGAAAGAAAATCCTCTAATATAGAGATCCACCCCCTTAGGTAGCAGTTTGCCAAAAAAATAAAATATTACATAATTTTATAATTGAAGAAAGAACAATCAAAATAAATGTTTTTTACTTCATAATGTCTTGGGCTCAAAAATAATAGGTAAAAATTTTCATTCATCCCAAAATAAAATATTATGCTTATTCTTTGCAGGGTTGAGTTTAAGGATGGAAATCAAGTCCATATTCACATATCTATCCTACACATGCAAACTTGTACTATGAAATATGCAAACTTTTTTCTTCACTTCATTTGATCCACTTTAGCTTCTTTTTCTTAGTCTAATATCCAAGGTTTGTGATATTTATGAATATGTTGATAGGGACAATGTTATGTCTCTTAGCTCAACCTTCAAAATGTATACAATTTTTTTTAAAAAAACTTTAAGTATATTGAAATTACTTATAGGAATGCTTGTGTAGATCTAGATTCCTTTTAGCGCTCTAATTTAAGTTTGCAATATGAATGATATGCCTCAGAATACTAAAAGATGTCAAATGATTAAACACATGCATTGAAAGTATTTAAATACAAGTAAATAAAAATGTATCACGCAAAATTGTCTTTAGTTGGCCCCAAACAAGTGGATATAGATAGGAGTCAACCAAATTTGAACTTTAAATTTGTGAAGGATGTGTGATTTCAAGGATGTGTTACAAGTGTGGTTGTCGTTGCACCAAAAGATTGACTTGTCAATGCCCGATACAACCACTAGACTTATAGAATTCACAAGAGGTGGTTAGTCCCTTGTCATGAATCCCAAGGGAAGCATTGAAAATTTTTCCAACAATCTCCCCCTTAGCGTTACCTAAGGGGATTCAAACCTATGACCAAGCTCTGATGCCACTTGTTACAAGTGTGGTTTTTATTGCACCAAAAGATTGACCTATAAATGCTTGATACAACCACTAGACTTATAGAATCCACAGGAGGCGGTGATTCCTTTATCATGAACCCCAAGGGGAGTGCTGACCATTTTTCCAAAAGGATGCCCCCTCAACTATGAAATATCACAAGATGGAAGGAGCCAAATCAAAGTGAGTGGCATGGGCATGGACACATAAAACATGCATGTGTGAACAAATGTAAAAGAATGCAAACATGTGGTATATTTTTAAATTTTGAAAAAGTATAATTTCTTTTTCCTTAATTCATCTTAGTCCTTTTGAATAACATATAATAGATAAAGATTAATTATATATGAGATGGTAATTAAAAATAATAATTATGAGAAGCTAATATAATTTAGAGAGATGATATCCAAGAGATTCAAATGAGGTATAAAATGCTTTTTTATTAAATTGTGTGTTGAGATAGCCATCTCAAAAAAAACCCATGGAATCAAGTTTTGTCATTTTTAATTTAGTTAGTGCAGGTGGACATTAACATGATCACACTAGTGCTAAGTTAACAATGTGACCATGTTAAGGTATTGATGGACATAAGTGTTACAAAAGGTTAGAAATAGGCAAAAAATATATAAAGGGTGTACATTTTCTTGAATTGACATCTTAATCAATGGTTTTAGGTTTACAAATAGGTTGAATAGTTCCTAGAACATATCTAATATAATGAATGCTAAAATGAATGTGCAACGTAGAGTGAAGATTGTGAAGTATGCAATTGTTGTCTCTACAATACCTACTAATAATCTCAAAAGTGATCTTAATGCTTATGGTTAGTTGTCACCTTATTTCTTACCTATATTGGAAGGGATACAAAGTGCTTTAGTGATTCTCTTTTACATAGTGTGATTTTTCCATTTGATCCATGTATTAAGAAACCTAACTTGAATCACCAAAATGAATTACATCTTCTCTACTTCTTGCCTACTAATGAGTATCCACAAAATCCTTTTTTGTTTCACAAATATATTTTTTCTTTTCAAATTTCTTTGAATTTTTAGCTCTAGGTTTGGGATTATCCAAAGTTGCAAAGTATCCTTACACACTTCATGCTGGTGACCAAAAACATAGTTGACTTTGTTTATTGATTTTATGTTTACCCCTTTGATAGAGCCATGTTTGTTGTAATTATCCTTCTAAATATAGAGTTCATATTACTTATTTGATGACAAGTGTATGATATGGTAAGATTTATCTCCTTACATTTCTTATTTAAGATTTTTCTTATGTCTCATTTTTTATGTTTCTTCTATTTTACTTTCACACATCTTTTCATCTCTTCTATATTCATGATACATGGATCTCCCCACATGCTACTTTAAGGAATTTATTTGTGGTGTCTCTCACGCTAAGTTTTTTTTTTTAAATCTTCCTTTAGGAAAGAAAAATGATATATATTATGTTATACCATAAATTTACATGATCATATTATGTGTGTCATTGTATTTAATGATGACGTCATTTTATACTACTTTCCTTGTAGTATTATTATCTTACATCACACATATGCATGTCATTCCTACATGCCCATGTTAAACACGGTATTGTAGACTTGCATTTGCATGATCTACATTTAGAATATGAATTGTCCTCACACTCAAAGGTAAAATTTGGAGCAATATATTGTCTTCCACCACATAAGCTTTTATGCTTACAAATTGTGACAAACCAACACATTGAAAAAATTTTCCATTTGAAATTTTTCTTCCTTTATGTAAATCGAATCCATAGTGGCATTATGCATCTAATTTGAAGGATCCTATACATGCATTGGTTAAAGTGATCCTTTCACGAGTCTTACATGGAAAAATTGTTAAATTTGAAGGACCATATACATGCATTGGTTAAAGCGATTCTTACATGAGTCTTATATGGAAAAATGATTAAAGTGAATCATTTTTGGGTTCTCCACCACAAAATGGCTAAATAATTCTTTCTTGAAGGATTCCTTCATAACTCCAACACAAAACAATATTTAAAGCTTCTTCGTCACATGAGTTCATCAAATCTTTATGATTTCATCAGGGCCAAATCAATCATGTCCCAATATTCCATTCTTTATAAATTGATGTTGTTAGTTTAATATTTTTATTACTTAGAATAGACATATTCTAAGTATGATATTGTACATGTTTTTAAAAGTTTATTTGGTAATTTATTAAGCTGATAGGCTTTTCCTCCCGAGCGAGCTCGACATCATACAGGCGATTTATTGCCTCACGCTCCATACCTGTCTCACGCACACCGGTTTTATGAAGCGGTTTTGGGAAAATTTTCATGAAGAATACTATACGAGATGGTGTAAATTCACTCTGAGGTCTCTGGGTTAAATTTGTACCATACACGTTTGGAATAAGGCAGTATTTGTTAGGTATTGACAGTCTCCGCCTGCCCCTAGATAAGATGTAAATTATATTCATCCCTGGTTTTGGTGTAAGTATCATATTTACTGTCAAAACACTTTACAATCTCATTTTAGGATTGGTCGGTGAGCAACACTTTGCCCGGATTTAAATGCTTTCTGTTTCCCAACTTTCTTAGTTAAAGTTGGAGCCTTCCAAAAATTCGTTGGTGGTTCCAATGCAGGGATTGTTGTATTCAGGGATCTCTTTGTATTCAAGGATCTCTATATGAGAGAAGGCACTTGAATCCTCTTTGTAAGATTTCCAGAGATTGTAGAGTTCTAGAGGCAAGTAGGTAATGTGTTTGTTTGCAGCGAAAACAAACCCATCATCGACTAGAACATTATTTTGTCAGACTCCATTTTTTTCCACTACACCAGGCAATGATGACGTGAAGAGGAAGGTAGGAGGGTTACCTCGTTGGATGCACTGACATCTTAAAGTGGGCGGAATACAAGGCCAACTTCCTTAGTTAAAGTTGGAGCCTTCCAAGATCCTATATTGTGAGGCACACTGAAAATAGTTTGTATGCCTTGTTTGTGCCTCCAATTCTACATACGTATAACATCAGCCAAAAAGAAAATTTTGTTTTGCTCTAACAGAATTTTAGCATGAAAGTGAATAAGTTTCAATTCATGTACCTTGTTGATGCTCTCTCATTTTGCACTGATAGATGGCAATACCTATCTTTCATTTGTGCATAGGAGGCAAGGACATGAGCAATATATTCTTTAAACATTTGTAAGTTTTTTCTCAGTCCTGCAATCATTACAATACTAGAGACCATTTTTTTAAGGCTAACTATTAAATGCTAAAGCCTTTTCAATAAATTTGTGTTTTGTCGCTACTATATGGAGGTTCCCTCCTTCCTCATAGGTGTAATGCAGTAAAAGAACCAATGTGTAGTAGTGGATTTCTTCTCTTCAACAATGAACCCTAATATCATCTAGAAAACATATTAAGGTTGCTAAGACATTTAACTTGTTTGTTCAATATGAATTGTCTATCCAATTATCTCTTAATTATTTTTCATTTCCCTCATTCCATCGATGAGACACTTCACTTTGGAGAGACTTTTCAATAGTTTTAGCGATTATGATTGTCTCAACAACAAAAAAAAAATTTTGTTCAATAGAAAGGCTTGTGTTCAAATAGTTACTGTGTCCCTTTTGTGTCCCCATGTTTTGTGCAAAAACAATGGCTGATAATATTTTCTATTCCTTACACTTTGATGGATGGTCATAATTAATTCCAATGTTCCCATTTTGCTAAGATAATGAGGGCATCCACAAATTTATTGAATTTGAAAATTCGTCCATGCTCTAATGGATGCTTTAACCAAGGTAATCATGATGACAATATTTTGAAAAATATCCTTATTCCTTATGCTTCGATAAATGACCATGACTTGTTTTTGTTCTGTCATTTGGTGTAAGCTGAGAGACGCTTTCTTACAAGTTCACATTTGGTACAATCGTAAAATATAACAAAGATACCACATGTTGAGACCCTCGTGCTTGTTAAAATGCAATTGTTTGACTTTTATTCTTTCTAATATTAAGGTGGCTCTTACCATAATTACTTAGAATAAGTAAGGTTAATTGACTCTAGCCCCACTAGCAAAGTTACTTGATTCATTAAACTATCATGAGGATTACAATCTTGCCTTCCAAAGGTCCATCATGATACTTGAATGTGCCTTATTTATGATATGGACATACCCTATTCTTTTCTGTAACATCTCATATATTTAAGATATAAATATTGTCCGTCTTACATTACCCTCAAGCATGTGTAGATATAAATAGGCACATCAAAAGCAGTTTTACACACTACATGAAGTCATGCTAAAGATTAAAAAAACCATCTCTTGAGAGAATGAATGGTACACTTAGCTCTCATTGCACAATGGTGAAGCATCAAGCCTTCTGAAAGGTCACCTATCTCAGTACTACTCCAAGTCAAGGATGATTAAGCATGAAATTTCTTCCAAAATTTAGACTTTTGTCATTTTATTTCACTAATTCTAAGAGAGAAAGCAGGACACTGAGATACAATTCAACATTTTAAAAAAATCATCAAATATATTTGGTCCAATTGTGAAGTTTGTATCTTGATCGAAGAAATTGTGAAGATAAAATCATATATCAGTTACATATTTTCATGCCTTTCTTACAAAAGATATATTTTTTAGGTGTTTGTTGCACATAGAAATTTACATTGTGCACATTTGTTTTAATCTTTGATATGTGATTGGCATGCAAGTGAAAGTCTTTGGATCATTCGAGAGATGGTTGTATTTGTATGTGATAAAAGTATACCTGCTAAGAACAACACTAAAACATGCAAACATTAAGGTTAGCCATTAGAAACAATATTCAAGATGTTAGCATGCTTAAAATGAAATCCAAAACAAAGACTTTCACCACAACCTCTGATGAGCCAAACAAGGGCACCCAATGCCTTGTTGATTTGCTCTTAGAGATTATTGTGGGTGTGCTCTGCCAACACACTAAATTAATCCCACTTGATCCATGGATGAAAACTAAATGTAACTAATGGATATAATGAAGAGCTCAAGAACAAATATGAGGAACTTGTCTCAAGCCTTCATCAAATGTATGAAAATGATAATGCAAAACTATGCTAAGAATGATATGTAAGATCCAATGAAAAGAAACTAGGTTCATTCCATTAATTCTAACATGTAATATCTAGATTTGAAATGAGCTACAAGCATGAAAGCATGAACATGAAAACTAAGCTAAGAATTCAAAATTTAAACTAGCATGATAACAATGCAAAAAAGGGAGATGATTTGCTCTTGACAATGGCCTCTATTTATAGATTTTTTGGAGGAGAGAGAGGGCTTGGATGAGGTGGAGCTCATGTGTCATCCACATAGGTGCCACATGAGGGACACATAAGCCATGCAAGAGGCCAACTTTGCTCACACATATGTGAGCAACTTTGGATGTGATGGGTCAAAGTGTACTTAATGTACACATGTGAAGGATCTTGTAAGAGGTGTAAGAGATTTGAGCCAATGAGACACTTTTAGAAAGTGTAAGAGGGTGTCATCATAGGTGTAAGAAATTTTTTTGGCACCAAAAAAGGATTATTTGGAAAAAGACAATTTTTGGAAATTTGCTCACACATGTGTGAGCAAATAATTAGGACTAATTGTTGTAGGAATCAAGAAATTAGCCTAATTAACCTTAGTTAATTAGTGAGTAGGTTTATTTGGTGAGAGTGATGTGAGGTAGGGTAGGATCTAGGTTCAAATTAACTTAATCTAAATTTAAAATTTAGATTAATTATAGTTTAATATAATTTAAGTCATGTGAAGGAATAAATAGATTAAAAATTTATTTAAAAGGGATTAATGAGGGGTAATGTATATAAATGAAATTTAATACATAAAAGGGGATAGTATTTAAATTAAATTTAAATACTAAGGAAAGTGAATCATATTTAATTAAATAAATAGAAGAATATAACAAATATAATTAATTAATTAATTATAATGCTATGGGAATATTAATTAAATTAATATAAGGACGGTTTTAAACATCTACATTTTGCCCCTCTTTGATGCAGTGTCAAAAGTGGCATCACGTCAAAGAAGAGAAAATAAGATGCCCCAGAAAGGTCAGAAAAACCTACGACAGCGAGAGTGGAGTGTGCCCCCCTCGAGAAAATAATAGGAAAAAATACAATTTTTTAATAAAATTCTCAAAAAGGTAGGAAAACGGGGAAAGAAGACCAATTGCATGGCGTGTCCAAGAAAAATGGAGAAAAAATAGGGACTAGAATGGGGAACGGGGAGAAGGATGAAAGAAATGGGTCCCAAGGGGCTATAAATTGTCCACCGGTGCCCATAGAGAAGTCACTTTCACTCACAAAGAGAAAAAAGAGAGAAGAAAAGGAGAGCAATGGCAGCAGAGCAATATCGTGCATAGCTTGGGGAGCGCATTTGGGTCTACTAGCGACCGACGGATGCTGGACCACCGGTGAGTAGTCGAACACCGCTTAGTCCTTTATGCATTTAATGCTCTTTAAAAGTGTCTAGGGTGTCATAAATGCATCCCAAACTGGCGCACAGTGTAGACGACAGTCGCCTGACCACCGTCTATGCAGATGACTGATCAGGGATTAGCATCTACGTAGATGAAGATCGCTTGATCTCCATTTGTGAGGGCAGGGAAGAGTGGAAAAGGTGCAGCAAAGATGGAGGAGTTAGAACTCCGTCGTCTGCGTGGAAAAAGGCGACGACCTAAACCACTGTCTTCGCAGACTGGCGACTGCGAAGATCTACCGTCTGCGATGGTCAACCACTGTCTGGGCAGATTGACCCAAAAATGGAAGAAAAAAGAGGGGAGAAGAGGAAAGAAGAGGGCAGGAGCATTTTTTGATGCCCCAGCACAGATGAGGGGCATTTTTTGATGCCCTGAAATACTATCTAATATCTGACATAAGCTTGGTTGGATGCAGGAGGATACTATCACCTTCCAGGTGAGGGAGTTCTTTCCAGCTACGATGGTGTTGGAGCATGAGATGACATCGACTGAGTGGGGGATCGTGACTCTCTGCGGGTTGGAGCACTTACATTGGTGGCCACATCTGAGAGTGCGTAATGCGCTTATGTCTACTTTGATCGAGAGGTGGCATA
This sequence comes from Thuja plicata, assembly GCA_018584345.1. Lineage (NCBI taxonomy): Eukaryota > Viridiplantae > Streptophyta > Pinopsida > Cupressales > Cupressaceae > Thuja > Thuja plicata. The sequence goes on along the minus strand of MU225295.1, from coordinate 1,396,744 downwards.
GTACCACTTCAAGATTTCACTTCTCGATAGGGGAAGCTACTATCACCCTCCATGATGTGTGGAGGATCTATAGAGTGCCTATTCGGGGGGTGATACCTAAGTACTACTTCGAGGGTTCAGAGCCCTACATAGAGATGGCATTTGGGCAGAGGTACACATATCTACTGACTACACAATAGTGGATGTCCTGGGTAGGAGTGATGGCCATGGAGCCATGGTTGTGGTGGGTGGCCCTCTACTTGGCCAGATTGATAAGAGGTTGGTTGATGCCTGATCATGCAGGAAAGAGATTCTCGATAGGTTGGGCTCGAGTTCTCAGTAGCATGGTAGAGGATGGAGATCAATACTGTTGGGGGTATACCATCCTTGGGAAGTTATATTATGACCTACACATGTGTGCCTGCTGGAAGGGTAGGGAACTAGGGCCAGGTTGCATGCTACTTCTTGTATGGGCGTGGGAGCACATTGTGGTCATACGACCAATCAGGCAGTGAGAGACCCGAGTGGCTTACATGTCGTTTGTATGCAAATACCACCACCCATCAGTTACAAGGCCACAGACTCAGTGGGATATTGGTGGAGGAGGATTGACAAGATGGGGGAGATTCAGTGGGCACCCTATACAGGGTGTGAGGCCTGGGGACATCAGATCCCATAGTAGGATGGATACGCAGAGGATGAGTTCTATGACTCGTATTACATGAGATTTGTGTAGACAGACTATTGGATCATTGGGTGGACAACATACATGATCTCTAGATATATGCCTTCAAGGGTACGCATAAAGATGGGACAGGTGCAGGAGGCGGTTCCAGATGGGTTCCTGCATCCACTGGTGACACGAGAGGTGGGGAGCATCTGGGAGATGGAGGTAGATCCACATATTGCATGAGCATCTTAGATGGGGATGATAGAGGTCCCATGAGTTAGGGCATGAGAGTATTTGTAGGATGTCGAGGTAGTACCAACATATGCTCAATGGTGGGGAGCGCACCGACCAGTCAGGTTGACAGTGCCGGGGATATTACCGGAAGATGAGTAGCCTGGAGAGGGAAGAGATGGAGGGGATCAGGATGATGATGATGATGATGAGGATGGAGGAGGGGCCAAGGGGAGGAGAGTCCAGCCCAGGGTTGTACCTCAGAGAAGGAGAGGGCAGGTAGAGATACCAGCGGGGAGGCAATCTCCTATAGTTCCAGGTGCACAGGGATATGATCAAGATCAGGGACAGGGACAGGGGCCGCAAGGGCCACCCGATCAGACATAGGGGCCATAGGGATAGGGGCTACAAGGGCCATAGGGATAGTACCACCAGCCGATCATATAGTCCAGGATATTCATGATACCGTGGTAGCAGAGCGAGATAGTCTTCGGGCTAAATTAGGCAGGGTACAGGGCTTGCTAGCGGCATCTCAGTTGACTGAGGTGAGCATGCAGGAAGAGATCCAACAGCTACAGGGGTTACTAGCGACTGCTCAGGCCACATCTAGCAGCTTGTTTATAGAGCTAGCTAGGGTACATGGGGAGTTAGCAGTAGAGACCGCCTGGGGAGATAGTGCATAGAGAGTACTGGATTTGTTACAGGCTCAGGTAGAAAACAAAGAGTTCACTATTATTAAGGATCATGGAGATGTAAAGGAGCTGGCAGCTATTTCAGCACATATAGAAGCTCTAACAGCAGAGCAAGACTTAGTACAGAGACATGCAAAGGATTATAGAGCAGATTGAGAGATAGATCGTCAGGTAGGTAAGGCTGCCAGTTTAGGACAGGTGATGGAAGATGATTTTTTAGCATAGAGAGAGGCTAGTTGGAGAGGTCAAGAGGCCACATATTATATGGGTCTCTATCATACCGCAATGCTAGAGGGGTTACGACAGCCTCCATACTCAGAGAGAGAACAGACTGAGAGCATAGAGCGAGGTTTGCAGGGATCGATGGGGTTACCACCGCATCCAGGTAGTGGTGCAAGACCATCGCATCCACCACCATGATTCATCTCAAACCATTTTTGATACACATTTTTGTATTATTTATGCAACACATTATGTACGAATGACATTTTGAGATATATACATGGACTTTGTGGACTATTGGACTTGATTTATGGACTTTATTTATGATGCTATGTGATGTTTATGCAGGATGTATGGATACATTATGATTTTATATGATGTTTATGACTGGCATGCAGGATGAGATGAATGTATATGAGTATACTGACCTATTTGTGATGCAGGGATGGGGTGCATATATATACATATGTTAGATGTGATATGTAAATGCTTATGGATGGATGTATTGTACATGTATTTGATGTAATGTGATAGTTAATAAATGTAAATACATATGTGATTTGTGAAATGTGAATGAATCCTAAAATGAATGAATCTTAAAATGATGTTAATGACTTAACAATGCAACTAAATAAGTAATGGATAATGAATGAAATGAACAACTATATGCAACTATAATGATTAATGGATAATGAAAGAAGTAACAATGCAACTAAATAATGAATGAAATGAATAATGAATGAAATATGTAATGGAACTAAATGCAACCTTAATGAATAATGATTAATGAATGAACAATGCAACTTATAATGAATAATGTTTAATGAATGGTCTTAATGAAGAACATAAGTAACCTAATGAATGCAATATGAGATATATGGGGACACTATTTTTGTGTGTATCAAATAGGTCTAATAAAATCACTTAGGTGACTGGATAGGGGGAATAAATAGAAATCTTTCCAAGAGCAAAATCAAAGTGCAAGATGACCTAGCTAAAATGCAATTTTAATAACATGATAATAGTGGGATTTATACCATGTTAATGTTGGAGAGCATACCCTAGTTTGATATTGCCAAAGGAGTTATGTACCATGTGCTAGAAAACACAAGTGACATGGTTCCTTTGTGTGGACTAGACTCTTAGACAAATAGGTTGTTAGGAACAAGAATGCAAGATATCAGGTATGATGAGACCTATGAAATGTTACTCATGAGGAGACACAATAAATCCATATCTTTTTAGGGATTTGAGATGTGTGAATCCTGCCCTTAGTGAGGCATACATATTCATAACTAAATATCAAAACATAAATGCACTAACAATCTATGACAAGTAGATCATACCAAAAATGAAATGTATTCCACTATATACTCACCATAATGAACCAAGATATAAAAGATCGAGGCTATCACGATAAGGACATAGTGAAACACAAGGTAAAATCAACAAAAAGGCATCCTGACCAAGTGGTCAATTAGTCTAAAAGTTCTTGCCATGAACAATTTTGATGTGAGGATTGATAGAACAGCCAACACCGGAAGGATGCATCCTGATGGGCTATAGATTGATTGATAGAAATGGGAATTCATTGACAATTGCTTATGAATAGAACAAAACTAGGAAAGTCAATATGTCTGCTAATTTGTTGGAAACATTTGTGATCACTATGTCTAGAACAAAGCTCAGTATTGATATGGTAAGCTCAGTCGTGTGGGAATTTTTATTGCGGAGGTGGAAAATGGTCAAGGAACTACCTGCACAGATATGGGTAGTGACTTTTATTATGGAAGGCGATGTAGGCTGCTTGGAAAAAATATGGAAATAGATGGTGGATTTGACTACACATGGTGCCTGAAATAGGTTTTCACCATGGTACTTATCCATTGCACCACCGAAGTGATTTTCACAGATGGACGAATTTATTTCTCTTTCTCTTTTGCTTTTTTTGATATTTTTGATACTTTTTTCAAGCTTTTATATTCTTTATGTTTTTTTTGATTTTTTGATTTTTTTTGCTTTTGCTTGCTTTTTGAATGTTTTTGGATTTTCTACTTTTTTTTTTTTGGATTTTTGAAAATTTTGGCTGTACAATGGTGTTGGCAAGTTGAATTCCTAAGGATGCATGACTCTTTTTGTGTTGTCATCATGGCAACAAAGTCATACTAAGTTTCTGTCAAAGATAACTTAGAAGCAAAAATGACTAAGTATGGAAACAGGGCAGACAAAGATATTCAGCAATCAACACATCAGCGCACGTGCAAGAGATCGAATCAGAGTATGTGAATTTAGATATATGTTCTATGAAATGTTTACATACTATTTCTAGACACACATAGTATGGAACGATAGTACGAAGAAGTTACAGACAGATCAGTAGACCACCAATCCAGAAGACAGAGCATGAAAGCCGACTAGTGTTTTGATCAGCGTGAATTATTTTGTTATGTAATGGCTAAGTGCCTTTGATTATATTTGTAATGATGTAATTAGTATTTTTGTAAACATGCTTGAGCTGACTTGTTCAGAAGCGTTGTGTATTATGTTTTAGGGCCGACTAGAGTCTTGTTTTGGGTCGCGCCTATTCGGATATGAACATATAAGTTTGTAATGTAAAGTTATGTTACAAGTGTCAAATTATTATGGAAGAGGAAGATATAGAAGAGAATTATGATGAAGTTAGTATATGATAAGTCTCTTTAAGAGAGTTAAGAGAGTAAGAGCATTCACGCATACACAGAACTGATCAGACAATAGTGTCATCACAACAGTACACTTTTGATATAGTGTATATAAAATTTCAGAAGGTTGTAGCCTTCATCCTATTGGGTAGTGAGCCATATACCTTTAACAGAGTTTTGTAAAAGACTCCTAATAGGGTTAGACCTTTAACCAGGTCAGTGTACTCATATTGTAAAGACTACTTCTAACAGGGCAAAGGAACTTTAACATGTTCATTATACTAGTAAAATATTTGTGGGTACTAATTCCCACCGGGGTTTTCCTCTGATCAAGGTTTCCTTGTAATCATATCATGTGTTATGAGTTCTTATGTTAAGCTTCATTCAATGTATGTTTGATTTATGTTTAAGTTGCTAAAAAGTAATAAATAGACAAACACTGATTCACCCCCCCCTCTCAGTGTTTCTAACAATTGGTATCAGAGCTTTGGTCCTCTGAAAGAATGTTTAACCACTTGAGGAGATCATGGACTCAACAGAAGCAAAACATTTGAAAAAGAATCTTGAAGCATCTCTTGAAGATCTTGATAGATCCAAAAAAGAAAATGAAGAACTTAGACTGAAAGTTGATGGCTCACAAATGCTTATCAAGAAATTAAGAAAAGATTTGAAATATTGTTCTACAAGTGATTTAGGGAAAATGATCAAAAATCTCAATGAAGATAATATGTCTCTGAAAGATAAAATTGAAAATCTAGATGAACAGCTAATAGATAGTCAAACTGCTATTGAAGAAAAGATCAAAGAAAGCAAACAACTAGATGATGAACTCTTGAAAGCAAACATGAAAGTCCTGGAATTGGAAAACATAAAGAAGAAGTTGGAATTTGAATTAATAGAAGAAAAAGATAAGATTGATAAACTCCACACAAGTTCTGATTCACTTCAATCTCAACTTATTGCACAAAAGCAAAAAGGTGACACTATTGGATACAGTGTAGCACAAATTGAAATCAATTCATTACAAGAAAGAAAGAAATCACATGAAGCATCTTCAGAAGCAAAGAAAGTTGAAAATATTACAGAGATTAAAATAGATCCACCTAAAGGGGAAATCAAGAAAGTTAATAGAACTTGTTATGCATGTAAAAAACATACTCATTTGGCAAGAGATTGCAAAGAGGTAAGAATTTTCAATGGTAACTGTTTCTCTTGTAATAAATTTGGTCATAGGGCTATACATTGCAAAATAAATCAAAGAAATCAGGCACAACAGAATCAAAGAAGAATGAATCAAAACAATCAACTTCAAAGAAATTTGCAGAACACCACATGTTATATATGTAACTACAATGGACACACAGCAAAGAATCACAACATGATGAACAAGAGCATCATACCTCCTATCATTTTTCACACATGTGGAAAGGCTGGACACATCTCAAGGTTCTGTAGATCCAGAACTCAAAAGCAAGAGGATCCTAAGAAATCACTATTTGAAGAAGATGGAGAAGTCAAGTTTGTTCAAGAAAAAGAAGATTCAAGAAAAATTTGGGTTGAAGTAAAGAAGGACAATGATGTTGACAAAGTAGTTGATGCATCCACAGTGGATGCACCCTCTACTTCTACTTGAATAGACCTTCTTGGTCTTAGGGAGAGCTATTCTAGCTTGGGACCCCTGCGCGGTTGGTATACTCTTCTCCGAGTATGCACCTATGGATTCATGGTTATATGCACATGATATTGCACTATGCATGCACGCATTGTCTCTAATGCATCATGATCAAAGTTGCAAATTCTCTGAGTAATTCACGTATGATTGCAAATATTAAATGCAGTAGCTTTTATAAAAGAATGTAAATATTTGATCCTCTTCACACTTACATTTGAAGATCACAGAATTTGGAGAGCACTAGAGCACTAAGCATCAAAGCACGGAAGCATAATAGATTTAGTAGTTAAGCAAATAGATAAGAAGTTGAAACACAACCCTAGTAGTCGTGTCATTTTGAAATTTTGTGAAACCCTCCTTAAGTAAGTTCCAAGTAAGTATGGAAACTCTAGTAGTATTTGATATTGTAGAGAGAAAGAGATTTGTATTTAAGAAAAATCCATTCAAATCCATACTGGATGATGTGGAAGGAGCCTTCTCCAAAACCCCGTTAGGTGTTGTTCACGTAGAAGATATCCACACATACATTTACTGTAAGAAGGAAACAGTAGAAGATATCAGCATAGCCACTCATATGGGATCTATGATGAAACCATAATACACATTCAAGAATGAGTTCGTGCACTTGATTGATGACCCTATCTTTGAATATTTGAATGCGCACGAGTTTGATGAGCCAGAATGGGTAAAGATTTTACTAAGCAGAATACATGATGACCTTTACTGGATTGGTGAGGTTCTTGTTTGCATCACTATAGACCTAATCCATGAATTAACTAGAATCCCTAAGACTGGACCAGTTCTTCCTACTGGCAAGGATGTCAAGAAGCAATTGGAACAAGTTTGCCTATCTATAAGTGACAAGCGCGGGATGATAGTTGACCCTATCAAGGAAGATGACATAAAAATTATAACAATGATACTTGGGTATAAGTTTTATCAAGAAAGTGGGTTAAACAGTGTCTCTACAGCAACAGTCCTAGCAGCTATCAGAATGGTGAAGGATAACACTCAATACAATCTATGTGAGATCTTGCACGCTCAATTGATTGACAACATTTGAATCATCAAGCATGACAGGAGAAAGACATTCAGGTTTGGATCTTTGATCATCTACTTGTACTTCCATATTGTTGGAAAGGTTGCAAACCTTTACCTAGACAGGA
>MU225295.1:1354612-1384242 GCA_018584345.1 Thuja plicata | reverse complement strand
AACTTGCTGAATCAGGAGTTAACCTTGACAACAATGAGGTAGATGGTTGAGTGGATGGTGAGAATATAGTGTTCTAACTGGTATCCATGCATTCAACCTTTACTGGTTTCTCTTTTATTGGCGTCTTTTCACCTTGAGTATCATCTTGAGTATCTACATTTATGTCTACTTTATCATTGATGGGAACTTCATCTTGTTGTGCAGAGGTATCATCAGTGCACATTTATTTAGTGCTTATAAATGCCTTATCAACTTTGTCCATATCTTTTTCAGATGCAGTCATGGATATCTTGACATTGTCAACTACTATAGTGTCTTTTGAGTCTTTATCTATATCAGAAGTTATTGTCACTGTGGGCGCTGAGGCTTGTGGACCTATCATAGGTGCAATCAAAATTACTGGTTCTGTAGCATGTTTGGGATGAGCTGGAGTAAATTTTGCTGTAGGCGCCATTGGTGGATACATGTGTCTATCCATAAAGACTTGTGCAAATGCCTTTTCAGTCTCCTTACCTATCTATTCATACTCCTTGTTCATAATTTGTAGAGTCCTTGTCTTAGTTCAGAGATGAGGCTTCACCAGATCTAACAATATAGCCTTCTCATCATGCGAGAATATAGGAAGAAGAGTATCCAATGTTTCTTCTCTTATCCTCATATCTTCCTCAATTGCATGTCTTTTCATGATCTCTAATAAGTTCCATAACTGATTCGGTATCACTGTCTTGAGTTCAAGAACTGTCTTCTTGAACTTGATCATATGAGATATGATCATAGAGTGTATCTCAGTTTTATCAATTTCTTGATACTTATCATAGACTTTAGAAAGTGTATCTAATCTCCCTTCATTAACAATCCTGTTCCTTAAAACATTTAGACTAGGTCTAAATCCTACCTTAGGAGGAGCTTGAGTAATCTTAGCTTTGCTTTGAGTGTTCCTTGAGGATGGGTGATTTGTAAGCACCTATTTTCTTCCTCTAGTTTCTTGCTTGGTGCAGACAGTGGAGATGAATCTAAGTCAATGGTGGTAGAGGGCGCAAAGGTGCTCTCTACTTTCTTCTTCTTCTAGATCTGTTCATCTTTCTCAAGTTCTTTTTCTATCTTGGAATCTCTGGCTTTATCAAGATCTTCTTGGGTGACTACATGAACTTTCAGTATGTTGGATGTGATTCTGGATGCTTTCCTTTCATTATCAGCACTGTGTAAGACAACATCCACTTCATTGGTCTTCTCTCTATAAGTGCCCCATCTAGGCTCATTAGGATCTTTGGGCACTGTTAATAGAACTTGCGCATATCCTTCTAGCACATGTTCTTCCACTTCATAACCAAGAGGATGAATCCATTTGGTTCTAGGTTCAACTGCCTCCATGCATGTGCAATTTGTTTCTAACATGAAGCATATGGTGTCCTTGTATTTTTCAACTATCTTCTCAGATAATCTGTACCTATTCTGCATTTTGATTATGAATGTCTTTATATCCATATCCATGGCATCCCTTGCACTTCTTTCTAATGTGACCTTGAGTGATATCTGAGACATTGTGGGTTTTCTCTTGTCTAGGTAGAGGTTTGCAACCTTTCCAACTATATGGAAATACAAGTAGATGATTAGAGATCCAAACCTGAATGTCTTTCTTCTATCATGTTTGATGATTCGAATGTTTTCAACCAATTGATTGCGCAAGATCTCACATAGGTTGTATTGAGTGTTATCCTTCACCATTCTGATAGCTACTAGGACTGTTGCTGCAGAGACACTGTTCAATCTGTTAGCTTGCTGAAACTTATACCCTAGTATCATTGTTAGAATTTTTATATCATCTTCTTTGATAGGGTCAACTATCATTCCACACTTGTCACTTCTGGACAGACAAACTTGTTCAATCTTCTTTTTGACATCCTTGCCAGTGGGAAAGAGTGGTCCCATCTTGGGAAGTCTGGTTAATTCATGAATTAGGTCTGTGGTGATACGCATAGGGACCTCACCAATCCAATAAAGATCATCATGTATTTTGATCAACAAAATCTTTACCCATTCAGACTCATCAAACTCATGCGCATTAGAATACTCGAAGATAGGGTTATCAATCAAGTGCACGAATTCATCTTTGAATGTGTAGTCGGGTTTCATCATGGATGCCATATGAGTAGCTATTTTGACATCTCCTACTATTTCCTTCTTACAATAAATGTACGCACGGATATATTCCACGTGAACAACACCTAGTGGGGTTTTGGAGAAAGCCCCTTCCACATCATCCAGTATGGATTTGAATGGATGCTTCTTGAATACAAATCTTTTCCTCTCTGCTATATCAAACACAACTGGAGTCTCCATACTTACTTGGAATTTGCTTAAGTAGGGTTTCACAAAATCTCAAAACGGCACGGCTGCTAGGGTTCTATTTCAATCTTCTTGTCCCTTCGTTCAACTGCTAAATCTATTATGCCTTCGTGCCTTGATGTCTAGTGCTCCAATGCTCTCCAAATTCTGTGCTCTTCGAATGAAAGTGTGAAGAAGATCGAATAATTTCTTTCCTTTATACAATCTACCACATTTAATGTTTGCAACTATACGCAAATTACCCTGAAATTCTGAAACTTTGATCCTGATGCATTTTAGACAATGCGTGAATGCACATAGCAATATTATGTTCTTGTAACCATGATATCATAGGTGCATACTCAGAGGTGAGTATACCAACCACACAGGGGTCTTGAGCTAGAATAGCTCCCCCTAAGACCAAGAAGGTCTATTCAAGCAGAAGTAGAGGGTGCGTCCACTGTGGATATATCAACTACTTTGTCAATATCATTGTTCTTCTTTACTTCAACCCAAATTTTTCTTGAATCTTCATTTGCTTGAACAAACTTCACTTCTCCTTTTTCTTCAAATAGTGAATTTTTAGGTTCATCTTGCTTCTGAGTTTTGGATCTACAAAACTTTGAGATGTGTCCCGCCTTTCCATGTGTGTGACAAATGATAGGAGGTCTGATGCTTTTGTTCATCATAATGCATTGCTTTGTTGTGTGTCCATTGTAGTTACATATCTTACATGTAGTGTTCTGCAAATTATTTTGAGTTTGATTTCTTTGATTGCTTTGATTCATTCTTCTTTGATTCTGCTGGGACTAAGTTTTGCAATGTATGGCCCTATGACCAAATTTATTACAAGAGAAACAATAACCATTGAAGGGTCTTACCTTTTTACAATCTCTTGCCAAATGACCATGTTTGTTATATGCATAAAAAGTTTTTTTAACTTGCTTGATTTCCCTTTTTGGTAGATCTGCTTTAATCTCTTCAACATTTTCAACTTTCCTTGCTTCTGAAAGTGCTTCATGAGGTTTCTCTCTTTCTTGTAATGAATTGACTTCAGTTTGTGTTATATTGAATCCAAGACCAGTAGTGTCACCTTTTTGCTTTTGTGCATTGAGTTGAGATTGAAGTGAATCAAAACTTGTGTGAAGTTTGTCAATCTTATCCTTTGCTTCTGTTAATTCAGATTCCAACTTCCTTTTTATGTTTTCCAATTCCAAAACTTTCATGTTTGCTTTCAGGAGTTCATCATCTAGTTGTTTGCTTTCTTTGGTCTTTTCATCAATAGCAATTTGGCTGTCTGTGATCTGTTCATCTAGATTTTCAACTTTATCTTTCAGAGACATATTCTCTTCATTGAGCTTTTTGATCATTTTCCCCAAGTCACTTGTAGAACAATCTTTCAAATCTTTTCTTATTTTCTTGATAAGCATTTGTGAGCCATCAACTTTCGGTCTAAGTTCTTCATTTTCTTTTTCAAATATATCAAGATCTTCAAGAGATGCTTCAAGATTCTTTTTCAAATGTTTTGCTTCTACTAAGTCCATGATCTCCTCAAGTGGTTAAACTTATTTTCTGAGGACCAGAGCTCTGATACCAATTGTTAGAAATACTGAGAGGGGGGGTGAATCAGTGTTTGTCTATTAATTAATTTTTTAGAAACTTAAACATAAATCAATCATACATAGAATGAAGCTTAACATAACAACTCATAACACATGATATGATTACAGGGAAACCTTGATCAGAGGAAAACCCTGGTGGGAATTAGTACCCACAAATATTGTACTAAGTATAATGAGCTTGTGAGATTTCCTTTGCCCTGTTAGAAGCAGTCTTTACAATACAAGTACAATGACCTGGTTAAAGGTCAGACCCTGTTAGGAGTATTTTAAAAAACCCTATTAAAGGTATATGGCTCACTATCCAATAAGATGAAGGATACAACCTTCTGAAAGATGATATGTACTATATCAAAATGAACTGCCATGATGACACTGTTTGTCTGATCAGTTCCGTGTATGCGCGAATGCTCTTACTCTCTCAAAGAGCTATATCATATATTGACTTCATAGTAATGTCCCTTTGTATCTTCCTCTTTAATAATAATTGACACTTCTATCATATCTTTACATTACATACTTATATATTCAAATCCGAATAGGCGCGACCCAAAACAGAACACTAGTCGGCCCTAAAAAAAATATACAATGCTTCCGAACAAGTTAGCTTAAGTGTGTTTACTACAATGTTAACTACATAATTACAATAATATAACCAAAGGTTCTTAGCCATTACATTATAAAATAACACACGCTGATTAAAACACTTAGTCGACTTCCATACTCTGTCTCCTAGACTGCTGGTCTATTGATCTGCTTGTAACTTTTCTGTACTGTAGTTTCATACTATGCGTGTCTAGATGTAGCATGTACATGTGTCATAAAAATTATATCTAAACATGTATATTTTGACTTGATCTCTCACATGTGTGCTGATGTGCTGATCACTGAGTATCTTTGTCTGCCCTGTTTTCCTTACTTCGTCATTTTTTCTTTCATGACAGAAACTAAACATGACTTTGTTGCCATGATGACAACTCAAAATGAGTCATGCATCCTCAGTTTGTCAACTTTCCAAAATTATTATAGTAGAGGAAGATATAGAAGAGTAGTATGATGAAGTCAGTATATGATAAAGCTCTTTAAGAGAGTAAGAGCATTCGCACATACACAGAATTGATCAGACAATAGTGTCATCACAACAGTTCACTTTTGTTATAGTGTATATCAATTTTCAGAAGGTTGTAGCCTTCATCCTATTGGGAAGTGAGCCTAGGAAGTGAGCCATATACCTTTAACAGGGTTTTGTAAAAGACTCCTAACAGGGTCAGACCTTTAACCAGGTCATTGTACTCAAATTGTAAAGATTGCTTCTAACAGGGAAAATGAACTTTAACAGGTTCATTATACTAGTACAATATTTGTGGGTACTAATTCCCACCAGGGTTTTCCTCTAATAAAGGTTTCCCCATAATCATATCATGTGTTATGAGTTCTTATGTTAAGCTTCATTCAATGTATGTTTGATTTATGTTTAAGTTTCTGAAAAGTAATAAATAGACAAACACTGATTCACCCCCCCTCTCAGTGTTTCTAACAAATGGACTACTGATGGGTCAAGCGTAGAAGCACTTGAGATGTAAAATATTTATAGGATTAGGGATAGGATCTCCCTCAAGTGATGTAATCTGATAAGATCCAGAATGATAGTTTGTTGTGATGATGAAGGGCCCCAACCAATTAGGTTCAAACTTTCCTTTCTTTTCACGGTTCTGGAGGTTCTTCATATTGTGTTGCAGGACAAGATCACCAACCTCACACTGATGAGGCTTGATCCTTTTGTTGAACTAAAGGTGAAGGGAATTTTGATACACATGGAGGTGGTTTAGGGCACTGAGGCATCTCTCATCAAGGAGTTCTAGCTCTTGTAAGCGGGAAACTCTATATTCTTCTTTGGACAACATATTTGAGAGAAATTCTAAGAGAAGGGAGCTCAATTTCAATGGGTAGAATAGCCTTAGTACTGTAAACAAGGGCAAAGGGGGTGGCTCTAGTGGGGGTTGAAATGGAGGTGTGGTAGGCCCAAAGGGCATGACTGAGGCAAAGGTGTCAATCATGGCCAGCTTCATTGACTGTTTTCTTGAGGATTCTAAGGATGGTTTTATTCATAGCCTTAGCTTGACCGTTGCCTTGCGGAAAGTACTTGGAAGAGGTATGGTGGATAATGCTAAATTTCCTACATAGCTCTATGACATCCTTGTTCTTGAAAGGTCCTCCATTATCAATAATAATGTCTTGAGGAATGCCATAGTGACAGATAAGATAGTTCAAAATGAACTTCAAAATCAATTTTCTAGTGGTGTAGGTGAGAGGAACAATTTCAAACCACTTGGTAAAGTACTCAATAGAAAAAAGGATGTATTTATGGCCATTGGAAGAATTAGGGAAAATCTAGCCAACAAGGTCATGACCCCATCGGGAAAAGGGCCAAGGGGTGATGGTGAGATGAAGGGATTGGGATGGGGCATGTATCAAATCGCTGTGCTGCTCACAAGGCACACACTTCTTCACATAGTTGTAGGCATCTTGTTCCATAGTAGGCCAGTAACATCCAATGCGTAACAAATTCTTGGACAAAGTAAGTCCACTAGAATGAACCCCATAGATTCCTTGATGTACCTCCTCCAAGGACATTTGTGCTTCATCAAAATTCAGACACCTCAAAAGAGTTCCATCAAAATGCTTTCAGAAAATGGTATTGTAGACGTCCAAAAATATTAATATTATTTTCTCTCTTATTCCTCTAACTATTTAATCCAATCAATTAAATAGTTTCATTTATCAATAGTTTAAATACTATTCTAATATATTTTATTTAAATACATTTGCCTCCACAAAATCCCCTTTTAATAAATTTATATCCTCCATATTCCTAATTCTTCTAAAGCATGATTTATTCAAATTCAATTTGGATTATAATCTAAACCCTAGCTAGGAACCTATTAATCCTGCCCTAAAGCCTACCCTATTCCTACCCTACTCCCATCACCTCATTTCCTAAGTATACTTCCCCACCTAACTATCTTTTTAACCATGCTTAATGGGTGATTCCTAACCTTTTTAAGGCTAATGGAATGGTCACCCACATGGGGAAATTCTCTCCAAAATGGGCACCCATTCCTCTTTAATTCCCTCTTACAACTTTTTCTCCTTTTTTGAAATATTGAGCTACTCAATATTAATACCAATTTTGACTCAAAATTGGTCATCTTTTCAAGTCTATGTGTCTCCCATGTGGATCTTATGTGGATGCCACATAGGTGTCACTTCATCCAAGCCTCTTCCTCTCTCCAAAAACTCTATAAATAAATGCCTTCTCCTCTCATATTTTCATCTCTCAATATTGCATTGTATCATGTTATTTTGCATTTAGAAGTTCATAGCTATAGATTTCATGTTTTCATATGCTCTTAGCTTATGCTTAAATCACTTAGATGTTACATGTTAGGTTCTTTTGGTTAAAATTGAGTCATAGTTTTTATCTCATATCATAACATAGCATAGTTCTTGCATCATAGCTTTTAATCTCATGTCTTGCATATCAATTTTAGCATCATCTTTGGGAAGGATATAAGACCTGTTTTCCATACTAGTTCTTGAATTTCTTCTTTGATTCCAAGCTTGAATTTCATAGTTGTGTTGCCTTGGGGATCCATAGCATTCTTGTGTGTTTTGAGAGAGCACACCTACATCCTATCAAGAAGAGAAAATCAAAATGAGTAAAATAGGGTGCATTTGTTTACTTATTTTTAGCTTAATCTGATGTTATTTGGTGTTCTTTGTTGCTTGCTTTCTCTTTCATATGATTTTTAAATGATTATATGTGATAACCCACTAAACTTTCATGTTTGAGCTTGCTCCCAATAGGATTGAAGAATTCCTCATACTACATTCTGGCATGCCCAGTGGGACCCACGTCCCTAAAATTTCTAACTTCTTGTCTTAATTCTCTTCAAATTTTGCCAAGCACGCAGATCTGCGCTTGCGTTTTACGCAGAGGCGTCTGTGCAAACACGGGTTCTACCTGAACTGTTGTTCAGCGTCTTTGCTGAACCAACGTCTCCACTCTGCATTGGTGTCTCCACCTAGAAGAGCTAGTTTGAGGGTTTACAAAACACAAATTTTTGGTTTATCAAGATTTCTGGTTTTTCTACTGATTTTAGGCATCTTATCATTCTATTTTTTAGCAGAGACTCATTTTACAAGTAGAAATTATTCCAAATTTTCATTAAAGAGAATAAATCTTGATAATGGTTTTAAGGACACTAGCTTTTAGTTGTTTTTATACTCTCAAAATGGCTAAATTTGATCAAACTAAAGACTTAGAAGAAGAAAAGTGACTTTATTTTCTATCTTTTTATGTTTGCAGGTACATCGACGTCCGCGTAAATGCCAGTTCATGAACTAGCGTCTGCATTTCACAAACTGGTGTTTATGCTCAATCGACATCTGTGATCTATAAATTGACGTCTCCTAATGGTATAACATCTCTCTGGCTTTTCTGTGTTTTTAGCCTATTTTATGCTTACTGTCATTTTTAGGCAAAAACTAGAATTGACGTCTGCGCCCTAAATCGGTGTCTGTGCTTTGTTTAAGTTGGATTTATCATGTACTAACAATTTTTAAGTGGTTCTTGTGCTAATAACACTTGTCAAAGATCAATATTCATAGACTACTAACTAATTGTTTTGCAGCACCGCTTGTCAAAGACACAAACTCAAAACTACTCACATTTGTCTTACAGGTTGCCTCGGATCTACACCGACCAAATGATCGTGTTTGCATTAATATTTTTTGTAGGCACCTAGAATAATTAGTTAGATTTTTTTGTCTAATCCTAAGTGAGTGTTAGGGGATTATGCTGTCTTCCCTTTTGGGAAGATCAAAAACCTAGACACACTTACTTAGTGTTAAACAATCAAATCTTTTGGAAAGAACAAAGCATGTCTTGCATGCTTGTGGATAAAATGTTACTAGATAGGAGAGTATGCTCTTTTCCCCTTTGTGGGAAAATAAAAAATCCAAACTCCTTTTTGTCGCCAATCCAAGTTACTATGAATCCTTTAGATGGGCCTGCCAGTTGAGGAAAAAATCTCCTTGGAATGACCCACGTGAGAATGAGGTGTAAGCCACACCACTCTAACTCACGTTAATCAAATTTACTCTTTGGGGTTAAAGCCTCATAATTTGATTGGCATTTGTTCTTATACTCGGCTCTCATCTAACTTAAGTGTGGCCTCGCGGTCTCAATCACGTTTACGTGACTACTTTTGTCAAGATGCTCTATGGGGCTATACTCCTGAATCGTGCTTGTGTGGACATAGAGGATACAATCGAATGGAGAACCATACTAAAAACTCTAGGCTTAGAAGCTACTCAGAACACCCCTGAAAGGTGATAATGCTTGTGTAAGAAAGATAGTAACTTCCCCAAGATCACTCGTACATTTGTGCCACCCTGAGCATTTGGAATCGGATAATATGATGTCATGACTGGAGCCATTACGTGCTTGGTGATAGCCATATTATGATTAGCTCTTGTGTGTGTGCCCAAGATTATGAGAAAGTATTTTCATTCTATGCCAATTCCTTAGCTAGATTTTGTGCTTGAAGTGCTTGAAGAACATTGACAAATCCAAAACACAGACAGAATATCCAACATTCAAATTTGTCATGTGCTTGTATCCTTCAAGGTTGCTTTGTCCCTTGTCAGATTGTTTTCAAACATGCTTTTTATTTTTTGGTTTGATTATGTTGAAATTGGTTCTTGCCATGGAACAAATCTATTAAAAAATCAGAAAAAGATCAAGCTTTTGCCAGATTATCAAGACAACATCCTTTTGCAAAAATTTGGTCTTTTATGAGATATGTCCTAAAAACCTCAAATTATTCATCCAAGATCAGATCTACTTATAGGACATGACCGATTCCAAGAATCATAAGAAGGTGAAAACTCTGTTACCACCCATACAAAGCGAACAAAAAAACACAACCTAAGAGGCTACCAAGTACCAACACATTATCGAATCTGTCAAACAAGAAATCCATAAATAAGAACAATTTGAAAAAGTGATCTACAACAAAAAGGTTTCTCATTTCATGGGCAAATATCATCTAAACTCTGCTTTTGTTAGAGTTGAACAATATGACTATTCAGTTTACCACAACAAACACAAGTCCCTCCTCTTCTTAAGCTCACTTAGCTTGCATTTTAGGACCTCACTTAGGTTGTCATCTTTAGGAACACATCACACACTCATCCTAGCATGATATTTCATTAATCACATCAATCCTAATAAGCCTAGCATCATCCTAATCATCATCCAAATCATCCTTGATCACACCCCTCACTTGATATTGCATACCCTTTTGAGTTGCTAAAAACCTACATCTTAATCAAACCCCATCCTTGAATGTCCTTAAACTAAGCATTATTTTACGATAATCCCCTTTGTCTTTTTGCAACCTCATCACCTTGATCAAAAGGTTGGTTTGCATTAGCAAAGAATCTCATCTGCCAAAGACCGCAAGTCTATCTTAGGTAGACAATCATATCCACTTGATCCTACACTAGGGAAAGCAACCCTTGATCCTTGCATACATCAAGTCATCCTTAATCCATAGAAGTACATTCATCATCTTAAGCACATCCTAATCCTAGTATCATCATCCTTAGTTTCATAGGTGCATCCTTGCATACATCTTGCATCTCATATTCACTTAGGATAGTCATTTCATGCCACCTATCACACGAGCCACTAAGAAGAGGAAGAACATGGATCCTAATCTTACTGCTAGCTCATCTAATCCTACGACTGACAATACCAACATCATGGTTACTTATGCACCTCAGCCCAATGATAAAGTTGAACATATCTGGGTATACACTAATGAAACTCCTACTCCAAGTACCATGGAAACATTTATCAACCATCCAACGCTTGTCCACATGGCAAACACCATGAGTGGACGCAACAACAACTAGGTACTCTCAGACATCCAACAAAAAGGACTTCAACTTCCACCTTGGATTATACCCACACTTGTCACACAACCTATGACACTTCCAGGGGAACATCCTTATCCCACTAGAAATTAATTTTTTGATCCACTTCAACGAGCCCTACAATTGGGAACTCTTCTCGTACAAGTAGTTCATCCCTTCATTCCACCTTCCATCATGCAACAACACCCACACCTACCTCAAGAGCCCCACCTCCTGATGCCACATCAATAGTGAAAACAATACCCCCTATCACTATGCAAGTACCTCCACAAACCATAGTCGCTCCTCTTTCACAAGCAATCCCAACATTCGTTGCAAACTTTCCACCACCACTAGTCAACACACAATAAACCACCATTCAACCCATTCCCACTCAGCCCAGTCAAAGTGCAACAACCAGCTCACAGCATCAAAGCACCCAAGTCTCCATGCCTATTCTTCCTTTCTTCACCACATGCATGCCACCTACCAATGCATATCACCAACCCTTATTCCCGTAAGGGTCCACTTTTCCCGCTCCACCAGCAACACAATCACAACGAATGCCAACAGTTCTACCTCAAATATTCTTCAACCCAAATCCCCCCATACTGCAACCATCTAGGAATCCATTTTCCATACCCCAAATTCCCATCCAACCTATCCAACAACAACAACAGCAACCTATCCAGCAAAAAAAGCAACCTATCCAACAACAACAACAACAACCTATCCAACAACAATAGCAACCTATCCAACAACAACCTATCCAACAACAACAACAACCACCTATCCAACAACAACAAATCACCAATCCATTCACATCTCAAGCGCAACAACAACCAATCAACCCCTTCATAACTGCATAACCCACTATCCAAACTACACAATAGCCACAACCACAAACACAGGGGGAAAATCCCCTCATGGTGCAACCACTGCAACAGTTTTCTCATCCTTTTATCCAACCCGTGCAACAACAACAAACTCATTCTGCCAATTACATAGCCATGCCATCTTTTTCTACATCATAAACAATTCCCCCTACACAACAAGTTCTCACTGGGGGTGTTTCACCGCAAAACACCTATACGGGTGTGCAACAAACTCATCCCGCCTATCCAATGCCATAACAAATACAGGCATATTTCCAACAGTTGTAACAATCTTATCAGGCGCTGACACCTCCTCCACTACAATATTCCCCGCAACCACAACTTCCACCACAACAAACCATATATGTTGACCATTAACCATCATACCAAACACAACAATATACCCCATAGAATCCTTCATATTCGCCATTTGATCCATATCAGGTTCAAGGAAATACTGCAATCACGATCAACAATCCTCCCCCACAAATCAATCATGAATGGGAGGAAATGAAGAATGCTCTCAAGGAGCTAAAAGCTGGGACAAAAGCTAAAACATTCAAGTTTGAGGAAGTGTGTCCTTATGCGTTTGACCAATCCATCACTGCTATACCCTTCCCCAAGCACTTTGAGACCCCAAAATTTGATAAATATCAGGGGAAGGGTGATCCTGTGAGTCACGTGAAAGAATTCTACATGGCCTCTCAAGAAGTGGCCTATAGCGATAACTTCCTCATGAGACTATTTTCCAAAAGCTTAGGAGGCATCGCTCTTGAATGGTTCTACAAAATCCCTTATGGCACAGTCTCTACTTTCGCAGAATTATCTAAAAATTTTGTGGCCCAATACACACATAATGTCAAAAATGAACTCTCACTCCTTGACTTATGCAATTCCAAACAAAAGGGAGGAGAAACCCTGGCCAATTATCTTTAGCGCTGGCAAGGGTTTACTACAAGGTTGTCTTACAAACCCCTAGAGCAACATCTTATCAAAATCTTCATTAACAACCTTCATCCTAAGCTTGCCTATCACATGCGCATGAACTGTATACAAAATTATCACGATATTAGAATCAAGGGTATGGACCTTGAACGAGGTCTCGTAGAAGAAGGTACCATTAAGAACTACAAATAATCCTAGCCTGACAAACATAACAATGATCAATCATGATACTAGAAAAAGAACAAAAACATGGTAATAGATGGAGCCACTGACACCAAACATGTTCAAGTTGTGGTAGCTAGTCCTAATGCACCTACCCAGACTTATCAGCAAACACCACCAATGTACCCTCAACCTCCTCCCATGTATCAAAAACCCACTCCCATGTATCCTCAACCAACATATTAGCAAAACATGTGCCCTCAAGGTGCGCCTATCTATCCTCCTCCAGGGACATCATTTCAGCACAACTATCAAGGTCCTATAAATCAGACAAATGCTATATCAATCCCGCAGGGACAACAAAGACCTTGCACTTTGAATGTGCCACAATGCATGTTTACCCCTTTGGGTGAACCTATAGACGTCATCTTCCACAAGCTGGTCCAAGCTAACCAAGTTGTGTATCTGAAAAAATAGCCATTTGATGACTCAACCCCTAAACCAGCTTGGTATAAAGATAACGAGTACTATGAATACCACCGTGTTAAGGGACACACCAATCTCAAATGCATGAAGTTGAAACACTATATCCAGGATCTCATTGACCACAAGGAGATCGAAGTGGATTCTCTTGGCCAATCATTGTCAAATGTAGTTCTTAAAATTTATCAAAATGCATTCCCTAAACACACTTCTGGTACAGGCCCAGGCAATCCTACTCAGTCCTCTGATCAGGGAAAGGGTAAAAAAGTGGAAAACACCGAAAAAAAAGATTATACCAATGCATATATCAACTATGATAATCTCATTGGCTGCATATCCCAAGTCTAGTCCTCCATCAATGTCATCCATGTCAAGGGTGCCGATAACCAATGTGCCATCACCACTCGTAGAGGTAGGATAATAGTCAAAGGTGCCGGTCCTGCCCCATCTACTGGGACCCAATAAAATATTTTGGAACACCTAGGGAATACCCCAGCCCAAACTTCCATCCTAGATCTTCTCTACACATCAACCACTTATCAAGAGATCCTCAATAAAGCCTTGCAAGAATCCTGTGTTCCCAGTGACATCAACCTCATTGAATTCCAAAACCTTGCCGGACACCTTGTTGATGGGGTTTTGCTGACTGGGTCTGCCAATAGTCCTAAGTTGTCACTGGGTACCGGGGGTACCATCCAACTCTGCCTGCAAAAGGTTATCCAGGGAAGTTAGATTCCCCGGGCCTCCAAGCACTTGGGTGTCGGGTCATGACGGTGCAGGGCTCGGTTGGGAGAAGTGACTATTTTTGAGGGGAATAGCTAGTTTCTTCAACTCCTTCTCTCTAGAGATTCAGTAAGGTGAGGGGTCTCCAAGCATTCTACACTTAGAAAATAAAGTGAAAATGATCCTACAGGGTTAGAAGTATTTCGTCTAACTATAGTTATGCTAAAACATTCAAGACATCGATAATGCTCTGATATACTATACTAAATACCAAAGAAATACACAACCATCAGCCAGTATTTTATCAGTAGCAAGGGAAGAGAGGTCGTTAATATACTTGACATATCAGAGAAGAAGACATAAAGAACATGAAACATAAAATACCATTGACTCAGAAGTTTGAATGCCAACAACATCATTGCAAAGAATTCTCCCTTCTTCATTAATGTTTCTTCCAACAAGCACTGGTGCGTGATACAATGGTGGCTCCAAGGGAGTATCTAACTATTGAAAATGAAACAATGGAGCATTGAGCTCTGCAACTAAAATGAAAAATCACCTTTCTATTACTGTGGACAGAAAAATCATCAATTTTGCCGACCCTTGGAAATGGGCTGGTCTTACTATTTATACACATTCTCTTCTAACCCTAACCCTAACCCTATTTTTCATCATGTTCCAATAAAATACAATATCTGGGGGCGGGTACTACCTGCACCACCCTACAAAAGACCTTGAGATAGAATAGGCCTAACATGCCAAAAGAATGAGACAAGAATATACAGCAGAAGAATCGGCCTTGAGAAGAGAGCCAGGAAGGAGAATGAAAAAATTAGATCCCCGGAGATCGAGGCTACATGCCTCATAAATGGGAAATGCAACACCCTATCTCCATTGTGGCAGGTGTACTTATAAAATGGCACCTCAAGAAGACCATCTTGTCAGAAAACCAACTATTGAGTCGACACCCCATTGATGTAGCCAACTACCTTCTGACAGCCTTTATTAACTACTTCTGAAAGTGACCGGTTGGCCTCAGGGACCGGGACATGGATCACTTGAAAGAATACAAAATTTGAGATCTGAGACTCCGGGATCCGGGAACTTACGTTCCAAAAGAGTAAATAATACCAAATGTTTGGGTTTTCTCCAGCCTTCGTAGAAACCTTATGGTTGTTTGTTATCATTGAAGGCCTGGAGGAGGCAGGAGATGCCATCTTCATTGATATCCTTCAGGCCGACCCTTCGGTACTTAGCCACCTCAATTTGTTCCCCCAGGTCTGGAACATTCTCTTTAAATTCATCAGCCATTTTTGATGCATCGTGGCCACTAAGCACCATATGAGTTAATCTCATCATTTGAGCACCATCTATTCCCTCCAGGGACTGATATTGGGACTTCATCATTTCATCAAAACTCCCCAAAACTGAATCCTCTAGCGTGCACGTATTTGTACTCAGGGGGTCAGCCCCAGAAATTTTTGTTATAAAAGACTTGTATAAATTGAAAGAATATTTCACTGCATTGACCTTCTCCTATAGAGTCCCCACTAGTTGCTTGGTTACCTCCAATGTGAGGTCAAGTCTGGAGTGTTGGTTTCTCACGAAATCAAATGATTCATCCTCTAGAATTCTGGATTCAGAAACCATTTCCTCTCCCAGGCCGAGGAGTTCTTCAAGCTCTACCATCCAGGCCTGATAATTTTCAATATCACCCTCCCATAGGTCAATGAGAGTCTCTTCCTAGTGCAGAACATGTCGGGTCAGATATAAGTCTGGGAGGGTGGATACCAAGAAACATCGGGTGTTTCCTATTTGCAGAGTGACCCATTCGTCGACCGCCTAGGCTTTCTTCTTCATTGTTCGCAGGGAGTCTATGTGGCTCTGCGGTAATGGATCCTCAGATGTGGAAGCCTCTAGAGGGATGAAATTGATAGTTTGGGCTAGCTCAGTGAGCAACCCCATAAGGTTTGTATTTTTTTCCTTTTCTATTTTGAGCCTTTGGGCCTCTTTTTCATAACGGGCCTCCACTGCCCTAGCTGCCTCCTTTAGCAGGTCCACCTCGTCCTATTTTCCCCTCTTTCCTAGTGATACCTCAGCAATGTTATAATCTCCGGGATTTGTGGTTTCTTCATCAGCATCTAGGGGAGGTGTCGCCACAATGATAACTATTTCTCCGCTTGGCCCAATTTGAAGAGTATGAACCGTCTGGGCTTTCTTGGCCTTTGGTGGGGCCTGGACCTGAGCCATCATTTCAGCCAGGGAGAGAGGAGTTCCGGGAGTGGATGAAGCCTTTCTTTTCTTGCTCTCCACTAACCATTGAGGTGGCAGGGGTGGCTTATTTTCCAAAGTCTATTCTTTTGGTTCTTCCCCAGTGCCTTGCGGCTGTTCCTCCTAAGTGGTGTGGGTCTTATCTGCCTCTTTTTTCTCTATTCTGGGCTTCATCAGGAACATTTCCCCCAGCGACGTCTATCTTCTCTGCCTTGTCCTCTATATCTCTAGCCTTGTCTAGACCTTTGTCAGTTGTCCCAGGGGTTTCCTCTTGTTCCTGCATTTCTTCAGCCTCGGTCACTGGGATTTCATCTTCTTCTGATATATCTTTTGGGATTAGGGGAGGTACCGGGCCAAGATTCAGTGTTTGCACCGTGGTTATTACCTACCCAAAGGTCACTCTTAGGAGTGGCACTTGGAACATGGTGGCTGGGGTTATGGTTATTTCCGTAGGTTTGGTTCCCCTAGCAGATGCCATTTTTTCATTCTACCTTTGTTGGTCCACCCCCGGATCTTGCATTTCTAGAGCCTCAAAAGCGATCTCTGGCTCTGCTTCCTTTTCCTCTTCTACCTACTCTTCCTGCTCTTGTGCAGGTTCTTGTTCTATAGCTTTCTCTTAGGCTAGAACTTTTGCCTCTATTTGCTTGGTGTCCCCCTGCAGGTTCCCAAACTTGTTGCTTGCAAAGACATTATCAAATTCCTCCTGCGAGGGAGGACTGTCTGGGACTTCAGCAGGCTCTATTTCTCTCTCTGACTCTGGGGAACTGGAAGAGAGGATCTCTACTTGTGGGGTTTGGGGCATACCCAACCCTGGCTCTAGCTTAGGCTTTTAGTTAAGCCTCTTCTTTCTTCGGGTAACTAAGGGTGGCCCCACATCCCTTAGTGCTGCTTGTTCCATTGGATCTACCCCATTTTCCTTTACCATTAAGATTGCCAATGACAGGGAGGAAGGGGGACGAATTGGCCCGGCCATGAGTACTAGAGTGGCTAGCCGTGTGATTAACTTCTCCCTCATTTTTTGGGAGGCTGCCATTGATTTCTTTATTTGTTCTTTTATGGGGACTTCTTGCACAGGAGGAGTTGTATCTATTCCTTTCCCTTTATCCACTCTTTGTGAGGAAGTCCCGGCCCCCGGAGTTAACTTTGGTACTGGCTGGGCCACTTGGCAGGCACTCCCAGGGCACACCTTCTTGAAGTATGCACAGCTTCGCTCGACCACCTCTTGGGTGAAGTCCTCAATTGTTGGACCTTCCTGGGCATCCCAATTTACTGGTGGGAGGGCCATTGTATCGATCCCCTTTTCTTTGTAATGGGGATCGATCATGGGGCCGACATCTGAGAAGTTCTTCGGGAACCTCTGGAGCTTCAACCTTTCCATCATGCCTGCCATCATCTTGACGTAGTGCCAGCTCCGCACCTCCCCGTCATCCTGGTAATCTTCCCAAAAGTCTTCCATATGATACTGATGGGGCTCTAAAGCCCGGGGAAGTGCCGCTGCAATCTTGCCGTGCGGATCAAATTTTTTTCGTGTCAAGTAGAATTCTTCAGGTTATAGCTTTTAAGTTCGTTATCTACCTCTTTTGCAGTGGCCAGACTGCATGAATAGTTCCCATAAGTGATTGGGAATATAATATTGGTTACCTTCTTTAAGGCAAAGAATGCATGCAACTCCATCATCTGCCTGCAGTATTCCAAGAGAACGATCTTGTCCCCATAGTGCTTGGGCAACAAGTAGGGTTTCTTGGAGAAGCCGGTAACCCTAATATAAGTGTGCTGTTGGAATTGGATATAATAATGTCCATAGCTCTGGACCAAATTCATCGCCTCTATGGATAGGAAGTATCGTACGTCCTGGGTGGGTGTTAGCAGGTGGTAGTAAATAAACACATCATTTACTCAACAAAAAATAGGGAAGCTGGCCTCCCACTGAACCTGTGGGAAATGGTCCCATGGTGCCTTTTGTCCTAGGCCAATTCTGAGCATGTCGTCTATAATTAGCCCATGGGCATGTGGTCTCTGCTACACTAGGGCCCAGAAAACATAAGAAGTCATGTAAAATTTCTTTTTCCTGGCTAGTTGGAGGAACTAGGAGTCGACGTGGTTCAAAATTATAGCTGCCCAGTCGAAGTACCTCCCTTGGTGGAGATACCGAGGAGGAAGTAATACATCCATGGGGTGAATTCCAGGGCAGAGGGTTGCCCAAAGACTAGAGATAGTGCTATCATTCCCATCTGGATTCTCTCTTTGAACTCAGACCTGGGAATCTCTATCTTCATCCTCTTAGGGTCCCTCTTCGGGACCTTGAGCCAGTGATTGTTCATATATATCTGGGCGACCTCCTCCAATTGCGTGAATTGGGCCAAGGCAACCGACCTTGTAACCATAGAAGGTTTATCAAATTGAGGGATCCCCAGACCCGCATGGAATGTGTTAGGGTCGAGGGATACCAAAGGAGTAGGGTACCCGGTGGGTTCTACGGCTGCGAGTATAACAGCGCAGAGAGAAGAGTGTTAATTGGTGGCCATTGTTAGAATAAGCTTTGGAGATTTTACAAAGCATGGGAAACAAGCCGCCTTAAGAATCTGAGAGTCCCCGACATTGATGGCTAGCTGATCTCCAGCCTGTCGCTGGATGTACATCATTTTTACTAAGGCCTGCATCTCGGGCCATGTCCCGACGCTGGTGTCGATAATGTGTTTAAATTTAGACTCAATCTTTGAGCCCATGATAACACTGTCATGCACAAACTTCATGGTTAAGGGCAACTTCTCCAAGGCCCTCTCTAATTTGGATTTAACAGCCGCTCTGGTAGCTGTCGTGGAAGGTAGTTCCAGACTTTCGGGTGGTGAGGATGCAGATGCTTCAGACATGTTTGGAAGTGCACTCTGGAAACCTGCAAGGAAAAGCAACCATCAGAATGCATTAATAAATAAATACTCTGGGGTCTGGAGATCCTACCACCGTGATGTCTGCTTTCCCTGAAAAGTAAGTTTCATTCAAAAACCCCAAAAAGCACATACATATCATGAACTTAAGATTGACTGATCATCCAGGTCTAGAAATTTTATCACATTTGGTGAGAAGGACATGAGATGGATAATGGTAGGAGACCTGGAGCACAGAGAAGTAACCATTGGTGAAAATGTGCAAAAAGGAAAACCGTCAGGCCCACGTGGGCGCCATGTGTGTAGGTAATAAATAGGAGTTATGGTGATGACGACAGAGCCAACTATATGAATGCATGAAAAGTGAAGGCCACTTGGACAGATTTTAATACATGCATGGGACATAAATGAGGGCCAGGCTAGTTTTATGGAGGAGAGAGAAAACTACCTATTTGAAACTGGCTGAGAGCCGAGTTTCAAACAGGTGGTATTCTGCTTGAAACGAGCTCACGAGTAGAAAACCTGTGACATAGGCAATTTAGTGAGCTTGCTAAACTATCTGGAAGGATATACATAAGATATACATAGGATCTGAGGGATATATACATGGGGAATGGAGGGATATACACTAAATATATACTAAAATTACACATATATACATCGCAGAATGACATCTGTGGGAAACCAGCAAAGCATGAAATATATACAACTTTCTACACTATTTACAAGCTAACTAGACTTGCTTAGAGGGTGGACAACCCTCTGGCCAAGATGACCCACCAACGGGCGGCAAAACTAGGAAGAAACAAAAATAACCAAAATAGAAAAAAAGAAGCAAAGACAACCAAAAACAGAAAGAAAACACACCAAACAGAAGGAAAACTGAAGGGAATAGAGGCACCAACCTGAACATGCTAAAAGGAGAAGGAAAGAAGCCTCCACGAAAGCTCTGCAATATCCACAAATACCAAATGATCGCAACCTGCCACTACAAAGCACCCACAATCGCTCAGAAATGATGGAAGTATTTAGCACTGATTATCGTTAACTCTGCAAATTACTCTAAAATCGGTTTGATTGCTTGAGTGTTTAATCGCGATAAATGTGAAAATGATAGATAGCTTCTATTTATACCCATGGTAAAAAAAAGCAATCCACCTCCTTCCAACAAACTCCGGACAGACAGACCTCCGGACCCCGGGCCCGGGGATTCCCCGCGACGGTGTCACCTTAAGGAAAGAGAACATTGTGGTGAAGAATCCCAGAGTCTGGGGTCTGGCTCCTGACAAAGGATGATAAAGGATGACAAACTCTGGGACTGGGGTCCTGGAGGCACAAGAAACCAACAAAACAAAGCACGACCACGGGGAAGAAAACCCCAAAGAAAGAAAGCA
This sequence comes from Thuja plicata, assembly GCA_018584345.1. Classification (NCBI taxonomy): domain Eukaryota; kingdom Viridiplantae; phylum Streptophyta; class Pinopsida; order Cupressales; family Cupressaceae; genus Thuja; species Thuja plicata. Next base: position 1,363,576 of record MU225295.1, on the reverse strand, counting down.
AAAGGAGAAAGACAAGGCAACAACCACAAGAAAAAACAAAAAAGGGGGACCCAACATTTTTCACACAAAATATAGGGACGAGGATGTAGGGAATAAAAAATGGTGACTATCTGGGACAAATGCCTTAGCACATTTGTGAACTATAGAATCTCTGGTTAGCAAAACTAGAACAAGTCACCACTCAAAGTGGCTGACAAGCAAGGAGAAACATATCTGAGAGAATCTGACCACATAGGATCCATTCCATAGTCTTTCATCAGTGGTGGCATGTGTTCTTTGAAAGGAGATCAAGCCAATGACCTCTGGGAGGAGTAGAGAAGAGGTATTAGTTTCATTGAACCAGTCATCCAATTTGTTCATTTTTCCCAGAGACTGGAGCTTCGTCCCGCTTTTCCTTTTTCTTGTTATTTTGTTCATTTTTAGGTGGGAAGGCAGTACTCCTTTCACCATTAAGCTTAAGCTTAGCTAATTTTAATGGCGGTACTTCTTTCACCTTTCCACCTATATTTATATTGTTGAAGAGGGGATAAAACTCTGGACCCAGAAAGAATTCCTTAAAGTTTCTAACCTGGGTCAACTAACTAGTACAATTGAACTACCCTTGACATGTCTGATTACTTGTTCCTTATATTATTTTGTTGTTCACTGATTGCCAGACCTCTGGAGATAAAACCTGATGGAGATTTCTCAAAATGTGCCACTAAACCTGTTAAATAGCTCCTATGCTAAAGATAGATTCTTAACTTCACCATGCTACAGACATCGTACTAGAGACCAGAGTTTATGTGAAGCATTCCAATCCTTAGAAGATAGAACAAAATGCTGGGACCTGAAAAGAAAACCAGAGATGAAAACAAGAACCACCAAAAGGGGACTGCCCTGGAGGGCAGCCGACAAGGCTATTTACAAGACACGGTACCTCCCAACAAGGCACCAAGAAAGAAATATTTACAAGCGGAAGGCTTTACATAAAAAATAATTTTGGACAAACTTACCCTATTCAAAGTAGTGTTTGAGAAACTATCCATTGACGGGCAATGAGATAGGTTCCCCAGTCATGGTGCTAAGGTGGTAAGTATTTTCCCCATAGATTTCTGAGATTAGATATGGTCCGAGCTAGAGCCATTGGAACTTGGTATGCTTTCCTTTCTTTTCCTGGGCCTTGTCCCACAACAAGACCAAGTTTGAAATCTGAAAATATTTGTATTGGGCTCTGTAGTCAAACCATCATTTTACCACTACTTGATGACGCATGAAATGTTTAAGGGCTGCATCTCGCTATTCTTCCATTTGCACCAGATTTAGGAGCCGAACCTCCACAATGTTGTCCCTGTTGCTGAATTCCTGCATAAACTATAAAACTAGGATCTGTAAGTTAACCGAGAATACGGGGTTTTGGCCATAAACTAGATGGAATAGGGATGTTCCCAGGGTGACATTGATTCGAATGTGATCTGACCAAAAGGCAAACTTCAACTTTTGGTGCCAGTCTTGGGGATTCTATTCTAGCAGGTGTTTGATCACTTCAAGTAGATTTTTATTTGTAGATTCAGTGACGCCATTCTTCTGGGGGTAATAGTTGCTGGAAAACTTTAAAGTGATCTTTTGGTTGTAGGTCCACTCGAGTAATTGCACCAAATAAAATGTTGGACCATTGTCACATACCAAAGCAAAGGGCATTCCAAACCTTGTGACGATGTTTTCTTCCAGGAACTTGATTACTACGTTTGTCGTGTTATTCTTGCATAGCATAGCCTCGGACCACCGGGTGCAGTAATCAGTAGCAGTGAGAATGTATTAGTGGTTGGCAGATGAGTTGGGGTTGATTTCCCTGATGAAGTCAAATGCCCATTGGACAAAGGGCCTAGCCTCAAAGACTGGTTGCAAGGGCATAGCTGGGTTACATTCACGATGCACCATAGTTTGGCAATTATGGAATTTTCTAACATGAGTATAAAAATCTTTGAATATATAAGGCCAATAGTATTCGGCCTGAAGGATTTAATGGGTAGTGGCATCGGCTGAGCCATGCCCAGTTCCAAACTGCCTATGAAATTCATGAATCACCTTTATAGCTTGGTCTCTGTTGATGCACCAGAGGTACACCCCCTCATAGTTTCTGCGTTAAAGCGCGTAGTTTTTTTAATCATGAAGTGAGTGCTTCTCATCTGTAGGGCACGGTGTTTATTGGGAGGTAACCCCTTCGGGCATCTGTTATTTATTAATAAATATACCAGATTGGTATACCACGAGTCTCGAGTGTGGAATCCACCGCTTAATTTTGACATTCTATGCGAGGAGTATCTTTTTCCATTTCTCGACTCAGTCCCTGACCCTGGACTATCTTCATGGGCTGTATTTCTAAGTCATATTCCATAGAATTTCTTCATGACACGAACTAGAGTGAAGGCCTATTTTTCTAGTGATGAATATCAGACTTTGATGTTGTTGAAGGGGGAGCTCATGAAAGCTATCGGTAATTCTTCCCCTTCAACCTTCTGAGTCAACACTGCCACGACAGAATGTGGCGAAGCAAAGGAGTAAATATAAAATGGAAGGGAATAGTCCAGACTGGCCAGGATGGGTGCTTTTGTTATTGTCTGTTTGATCTGGGTGAATGCCCACTTTGCTTCAAAACTCCACTCAATCTTGGTATCCTTTTTCATGATCTCATTGAGTGGTTTGACTATCTCGACAAATCCAGTGATGAACTGCCGAACGAAGTTGATCTTTTCAAAGAAGGATCGCATCTCTTTCTTTCTGCCAGGCATTTTTAAGTTTAGCAATGCTTCAAATCTCTTCAGGTCAATGGCTATGCCCTTCTCAGAGATGATATGCTCAAGCAACTTCCCTTCAGTGACCCCAAATATGCACTTCTTGGGGTTTAGGGATATTCCATACCGGCGACATCTCTCATAGATCTGAGCGAGATGGGAAGAATGGTCACGCCTGTCCTAGGAAAAGATGGTCAAATCATCCATGTAGATGATTATGCACTGATTCACAAGGCCCTCAAACACAATGTCCATAGCCTTTTGAAATGTGGCCCCTACATTAATCAAACCAAAGGGCATTCTCCTATATGCAAATGTTCCCCACTTGGTGGTGAACACTGTTTTCTCCTAATATTCATACTTAACCATGACCTGGTTATATCCGGAGTACCCATCCAAGAATGACATCATTTGGGATCTATTCACTATCTGTAACACCTCATCCAATGAAGGGAGAGGGTGATTATCTTTCTTGGAGGCCTTATTCAAGTTTTGAAAATCCACACAAAGGCAGATCTCACCGCTCTTCTTTCTCACAGGGACTAGATTGGCAACCCATGTAGTGTGCCAGATTGGGAAGATTATCTGGGCTGAAAACAATTTTTCTACCTCTTGACGAATCAGAGGCTCGATCAGTGGGTTGACCGGTCGTTGCTTTTGCCGAAAGGGCTTAGCATCAGGTTTTAGGGGGATAATATGAGTCATAATGGATGTGTCGTATGTTTTCAAATCTTCATAACCCCATTTAATTACATCTATATATTCTCAGAGAACTGCGAGAATCTTCTCCTTCTCCTCAGGGGAGTAGGAGGTGCCAATGTGGATCATCTTTTTTTCACCGGGCTGGCTGATGTTTACCTTTTCAAACTTTCCTCCTTCGGAGGAAGATGACATCTTCTCCCAGGCCCGAGGGTCCAAGTCAAAGATTCATTTTAGTGCAACCATCCCCTTCGGGATGGTGTTAGTAGGTAGGTCCATGATCCCATCATCTTTGTCACCCTTCCCAGTATCGTCATGGTCTCATTCCTCCAATATTTGGTCTTCAAAGACACCAACATTCACCATCAAGGCTAGGATATGCTGATCGTCTTTAAAAACCTAAAAGTGGGTGACATTATCTAGAATGGAAGGGGTGGGGACCATCTCAACTGAAAATATCTGGAGTCGCAAGCCGGCCATTGGCTCAAGTGTGCTGGCAGAAATGGCAAGGGCATCCGGAACATAGTTCCATCTCTAGGGAATGAGGTCAATGCCAAAGGCATCAAAATCTTCAATAAGGCTCCAAGCCCGTTTGTGGTATGCGGCCAATCTCTTGTCGTGGCATGTATATTGACTCTGGACCTGTTTGACAACCAATTCTAAATCACCCAGAGCCCAAAGGTGGGTGACACCTTTCCTTAACACAAATAAGAGTCCAAGGACCAAAGCTTCATACTCTGTGATATTATTTGTGCAGTTGAACTACAGTTTGTAGGATGCGAGGAAGGACTTCCCTTGCGGGTTGATTAATTCTACTTCATCCCCGCAGCCTTGTTTGGATCGGGACCCATCAAACTTGAGGGTCCACAAATCATTGTTTGTAATCTGGGGCTGGGGAGTGAGAGTAGCCTTTGGATTGCTGTTGGGAGACTTAGGAGCTTCCTCCTGAACTATTGTTGTGAAGGTAGGGTTTACCTCCAGAGGAGTTTGGGTTTGGGATTCCAGAGGAGATGGCACCATAGGAGGACATCCTATAGGAACACTGGGCTCCGAGGAATCAGCTATATGTCCTCTATTCTGGAAGGCATCGATGTGCTGGGTAGCGACTGAAAGGTAGGGCCCACACTCAAGCTTAGAATGTTTCTGATAATGTACTTGGCACCAAGTGCCGGATAGGAGTGAAGCAAGGGTCGCTGTGGCACCTTGAGAGTCAACCTCAACTCTCAACTTCTCTTCTAGGTCCTGGGTTCTCTGTAGTACTACAGGATCTTCCCCGAGGATGAAATTGAATGTTAAGATTTCAAAGGGTCGGTACACCCTCGGGGAAGTCTTAGAGAAGAAGACCTCACTGACCCTCCTAACCTCGGTAAGGGCCTGTTTCATCTGGGGTTCACTTTTGACCTGGATCTTGTTTAATTCTCCTTCCTAGGGGAGCCATAAATGGGTGAAGTCGGTCGAAAAGTATCCATTCAAGGACTTAGACTAATTGTAACTTAATAACATCACATATGTCTTTGGGATGTCCACCACTTAGACGTCGATTATGTTAGCTATCCTGGGGTCCCGGATAAGCTCTATCCGGACGTTCTTCAATTTCCCCACCATTTTTACGGTAGTCTTATCTAGCTGGATCACTGCACCATTAGATGGGTGGGATGGAATCTAAGATTCTAACAAATGGATAGGGGCATGATGTTACCCGAAGCTCCAGAGTCTACTAAGCAATTATGTATTTTGTTTCCTTGGATATTCAGGCCTAGTAGGAAAGGAGGATCTTCATTGTTCCCCCGGAAGATGACCGTGTTAGCATCTTCGAATGAGACAGTCTTGGGTGGGCGGCTGACGACTTCCAGGTTTCCCAAGAGCTTCAAAAGAGACTTCTTCTATTCAGGACACTTTAGCAAGATGTCCATCAAGGTCATGGAGGTGGTGGTCTTTTCTAACGCCCTTGTAATGTCAAATCTTCCTCCCAGGAATTGGTGATTTCCCTCGGCTAGGTCTTTTGCTTGGTTAGAGCTAGAACCCTTTAGAGGAATGGGCCAGTCGGTTGTGTTATCCCAGGGAGGAGGAGTGTCCTTGATAGGAGGCATAGGCGTGTGGGCTGGTCCTTTACCAACCTGACTCTGAGTATGGTACAGAGTCCATGCGTTGGTAAAAGCATTAGCTTCGAAGGGTGGGATAGATTCATCAAAGAATCTATGCAATTTGGATTCCTCCTCATCTTCCCTAGAAGTTCCAAAGAAGATGGTCTCACAGGTGAAGGAATTGTGGGTTGAATCCTGCACAGGGGGTTCTGGGGGGGTAGCATCCTGCGACTACTGTCTATCTAGCTGGGAGATCATGATGACCTTCTCCAACGTGGCACAATTTAACTCATTGCGTGAACCCATGTCATGCAATCTACACCAATTAGTCATGGGTTGGAAGTCTGTGACTGGTGTGAAATGTGATAGTCCAGCACCATTTTGGTTGGCATTTTGGGTCAGAGGTGGACCTCTGGTGTTTGTGTTATTGTTCCATTGCTGTTGATTGGGCCTAGGCCCATTGTTGAAGTTTCTTCCCCCGACATTGTTGTTTCGTTGGCCGGAGAAGATATTTCTTCTCTGGGAATTTGAATTTTGGGGAGCATAGGACCCTACTTTCAGTTGACCCATGTCCATAGTCAGGGTAGACAACATTCATCGGAGGGACTCAACCTCAGTGGTCAAATGAGTATTGGTGTCGTAGTGTGACGGTTGTTGTTGTTGGTTTCCTTGGAAAGCAGCAGTATTAGTCGGAGTTGAGGGTGACAATTCTCTAGTTGTAGACGATTGAAAGAAGGGCACTCCAGACGGTTGTGCCTAAGGCTGTTGTGCCTGCTGTGGCTGATTCCAAGGGAAAGCTTCTAGACCTGGTACTGCCTGAGTCTGAATTAGATAAATGTACCGGGCTTGTTGGTCTATCAGCAGTAGTGGGGGATTCATTTCCATCGAGGGAGCACCCATTGCCAGATTGGGGTTATACCCCTCGACGTACGCTGTTCCGCCGGGGATCATGTTGAAGGGTGCTCTCTGCCCAATCTCGCCTGAGGATTTGTTGAGACCACGGGATAATTCTAAAGCTAGGTTGTAAACCTTCGCCAAAGTGTCCCGATTTCCCACGGTGGTTGTTCTCCAAAGGAGAGTGGCAACGAAGGGGTCCATCGCGTTAAGGTAAGTCTGTATGGTTACTTCTGGGGATGGAATAAAAGGGTCTGTGCACCACTTCAAGGCGCGCTAGAACTGATGGTTGAATGCTACAAGAGGTTCATTGGGTTCCTTCCTAATAGAGATGAACTAGCTATGGGACCAGGCTAGGTCCACATGTACGCGAAAGGCAGCCAGAAAGACGTCCTCCATGTCCTGCCAACTATTAATGGAGTTGGAAGGGAGGTTAAGGTACCAGTTCAACTCACCTTACCATAAAGACAAGGGAAACATTTGGGTCACAACATCTTCATGCTGGATCCAGTGTCGGTTCATGGCATACTTATATGCCTATAAATGCTCTTCTACGGTCCGTGAGCCAAAGTGCTCATATCGTGGGCAGATCTTCTCTGGGTGTGAGGGTAAGTCATTGATTGCGCTAGAAAAAGTTCCCATTGGGGACCCGGTGTTTTCAAAATATGCTGCCATTGGGGGAACTGGATTTCGAGTAGTTTGAGCACTAGTTCACGGGATTGTCTGAGAAGTTTTGGTATTCTGAGGTATGCTAGACCCCTAGACAATAGTGGCTAGTGTAGTTTTTGGGGTCCGTTTCTTTCGAGCAGGAGGCTCAAGTTTGACAAACCTTCCAGGATTCGGGGAAGACCTAAGGATTCTTTCAAATTTCACTGGGGAGAAAGACCCAATCCCACTGAAGGCTTGACTCATAAAAATATAACTCAGGGAACCCTCAGGAGGTGTAAAATTAGAATCTTGAGAGGGGACAAGTTCATGCCCTCCTTCTAGCACCAATTTCTGTTGATGGGGTTTTTCTAACTGAGTCTGCCAATAGTCCTAAGTTGTCACTAGGTACTGGGGGCACCGGCCAACTCTGCCTGCAAAAGTTTATCCAAGGAAGTTAGATTCCCCAGGCCTCCAAGCACCTAGGTGTCTGGTCACGACCATGCGGGGCTCAGTTGGGAGAAGTGATTGTTTTCGAGGGGGATAGATGGTTTCTTCAACTTGTTCTCTCTGGAGATTCAGTAAGGTGAGGGGTCTCCAAGCATTCTGCACTTAGCAAATAAAGTGAAAAAGATCCTGCAGGGTTAGAAGTATTTCATCTAACTATAGTTATGCTAAAACATTCAAGACATCGATAATGCTATGATATACTATATTAAATACCGAAGAAATACACAACCATCAGCCATTATTTTATCAGTAGAAAGGGAAGAGAGGTCGTTAATCTACTTGACATATCAGAGCAGAAGACATAAAAAACATGAAACATAAAATACCATTAACTCAAAAGTTTGAATGCCAACAACATCATTACAAAGAACTCTCCCTTCTTCATTAATGTTTCTTCCAGAAAGCACTGGTGTGTGATACAATGGTGGCTCCAGGGGAGCATCTAACTATTGAAAATGAAATAATGGAGCATTGAGCTCTACAACTAAAATAAAAAATTGCCTTTCTATTACTGTGGACAACAAAATCATCAATTTTGCCGACCATTGGAAATGGGCCAGTATTACTATTTATACACATTCTCTTCTAACCCTAACCCTTGTTGTATGCTGAATGTGGACCTCTTAATTCAACACAAACACAACATAGTCCTTACACAATCGCTAAATTCACAAAGAAAAACATGAATTGTTTGTTTTGCAAATGCGATTGAAGCGACCTGTTGCCTCCTAATTAGATGTGATTTTTGAAGTATACCCTCAGAACGAGAGCCAACAACCTAAACATTGCTAAAATGGAGGATTTAATAGTGCAAGTAAATGAAGAAAGCCATTATCTATGAGAAATATGCATCTAGTTCATGAGAAAATGCTGTTAATCTATGAATTGAGACATGATTTAAGCTATTAAGATGAATTGCAATTACTTTAAGAATTCATTACAACTAATCTAAGAATGAGAATGCAATTAATCTAAGAATGAAAATTAAATGCTTCTTGTCTAGAAAGGAAAGTTCTTGTAATCTATGAAAGAAATGCTTTTAAGCTAGAATTGAATTAGCAATGAATCTAGAAAGCTTTGAATCATAAAATTGAATTGTTAGCCTTATAAGTAGAACATAAATGAAAGCTAAACAATATTCAATTCCAATTGAGATTATAATAGTTATGCAAAAGATGAGCTAAAAGCATTAAATCAAAGTAAATTTGCCTATAGTAATGATGCTCTCAAAAAAAGTCCCCTCTAATGAAGAAAAAGAGGTCCAATTTATAGAAAACCATGGAAAGAGGATGAAGAGTTTCTTGAAAAGAAACAGTTGTCTCTTCATTCTCCAATTGAGACAAATAAGCAAAGATTAT
>MU225295.1:1294150-1313320 GCA_018584345.1 Thuja plicata | reverse complement strand
CACACACACACACACACACACACACACACACAGACACACACACACACACACAATTTAGGAAATAAAATAGAAATATTGATTACGAAAGATTCATAAATTTGATAAAAACATCTATGTATATATATGTATGTATACATATACATATCTATATTTATCAGACCGAGTTTAAATATAATTCTCTTATGTCTTCTTTCATTCTTTGAAAAGCCTGAACATTATCAAATTAAACAGAGATTTGAGTTTGAGATATTTAGTTAGCCTTCTGAGGTTCTTACATCGGCACTTGATTTACTACAATTTTAAGAAAAACAATTTCTCTTTACTTAATCTAAGGACTAAGTAGTAAAGAGATTTCGTGTGGTAGTGTAAACATGAATCAATTAATTTGATTAGTGTCTCCAAATTAAAGATTTGCATATAATACTGAGACTGAAATAGTATAAATAATTCACAATTTTTAACTTCATGCCTAATCCAATATTAACCTTGCTAAAATACTTTTAATTCAATCATAAAACTTTTAGCATTATGTCATCTAAAAGAAACAACACAAGAAACACAGAGATACATTTTGGATATAAAGAAAACATAAGGAGAAACTCAATACACTCTTTATTGGAGACAAAATGATCCTCAAAAATCCTAGAAAGGTGGGCTAATGTTCATCTTCCCCTTCCCTTGATACTTCGCTAGACGGGCCTAACAATATTTGTCTCTTAGTTCTGTTGTGATGACCTTCATCCAACCATAAATCAATCATATCTTCAGAATCTGAATCGTCAAAGCAATTTCTGTCCAATTCCCCTACATCATCATTATGCCAATAGGAAAAAAACCAATATTCCTCATTGGGGATTCTCAAGTGCATAAAGGTCATTAGGAATTCTAGATTCCTCTGAATCACTGATTGTCTGGATAGGAAGGCCTTAAAGTTTTTGACGACCATAATAGGGATGGTCAGAGCAAGCCTTCCATTGATAGCTGGTAGATCATAAAATCTTGGCATAGTAATAGTGCAGTCGGGTTTAATATTCTGTAGGACTTTGTCAATATTATCGAGGTATTTCCTTTTGAAAATCTGAAAACAGAGTTTGCCAATATCCTCTATTTTAGGATCCACATAAATAGACAAAGCTATAAACATGGCTGGAATCTCTGATTTTACTCTATATCTATCCGCATTTGAAATAAAATCTCTACCTAAGATTCTATAAACAGCTCTCAGGACAAAAGATTGAGAGTTCAAAAGGACAAATTTAAGTCTCTTTATGGTGATCTCTCCATCAAAAGCTATCTGATGTTTAGTGCAAGTTAGTTTGATTGGAGTAGTCATTTTGCACTAGACAACAGATAGTCAGAAAGCCACACCCAAACACAAGAATAGGAGAGAAAATGATCCTCATATGTAATGAAGACTAACGTGGTATATGAAGAGACGAGTTTGGAAACGAAAGGTCCACATCAAGGAGCCATAATGATTACTCAAAGACTCTAACTACGTAAATAATTTGAAAATGGTAAAGAAGATGAAATGAAAGGATGGAGCTCAAGGGTAGGAGGGCATCAAATATATAATTTTAAAGAATGTGAATATAACAATATTCAAACAAATCTAGAAAAACAAAGAAACAAATTTGCCTGAAACTTCTGCAAGAAAGCGAAAAGGCATATCAATTCTTACCATACCTAATGATTCTTGTATTTGTGTGGGGAAGCATAAAATCCAGGGAAACCTCAAGAACCTAGATTGTGCCCTATACTCTTCATATCAAACCATAGAACTAGATGATATTTCCCCTTCCCCTTGATAATTGGATCAGCAGACCCACCTTGGTCCTTGCTATTTGAATAAAGATACGGACATCAAAGCCTTTAATGATTATCATTGGGCTAAACTATGAGACTAGAGAGGAGGTACTAATCTTCTCACATATTGGCCACAAGTAGTCTTAAGAAGGGTGAATCTCAACCATTATACTACCACCTACTTCCTTGATTGATGTTTGATTAAGGATTGATTTGATTAAGGATTGATGATTGATTTAAAGGTTTTTGGAACAAATCCTAAGCATGACAAAACCTTGTGATGATACAAACACAAAAGGATTTGAAGTGATACTTGTTCTACTTGAAGATGGACTAGTGACCTCAAGCAAGATGGGACATCACTAAGGGATTAAAATCACTTGAGACAGACTGATGGTCTACAAGTAACATTGTGTTTTTTTGAGGATGAAGGTTTGTAATACTTTGATTAAGGTCTTTCAATCTAAAAGGATTGATTTGGTTTAACAATTTGATATAATGCTCCAAGAGAAGGAAGAACGATGATAGAAGAATTTGAAGAACTGATCTAGAAGCAAGAGGTTATCTAGTCGTATTTCTCAATGGCAATGAAAGCACTGTTGATAGAATACTTGGCCATGAAGTTGCAGATCTTGTTGTTGTAAAAGATTTTATCAACTTTACTGTTGATAGAATACTTGGCCATGAAGTTGCAGATCTTGTTGTTGTAAAAGATTTTATCAACTTTCTCACGATATTCAATCTCTTGTTTGATAGATGTGGTAATATGTTGATATTCCTTAGATTTGTGAGTGGTTTCCTTCTGCTCTCTATAGACTGGAGGTGTTGGAAGCATAACCTTCTTATGTTTCTTGAAACTAGTCATGTCATGTGAAAAATCTGATTTTAGCTGAATGACTGAATGATCTAGGGCAAATGATTTTAGGGTCCTACAGAAGACCAAATTTTGGATGTCTCAATAGATTTGGAAGCTTACTATTTTCAAGCAGAGATGACAGTCTCAAACGCAGTCATCGATATGTGCAGACGATGATCTACGTAGACGATAATCTGCGTAGACGACGGTTCCAGAGTGGAGACGACCGACTGTTGTTAAGACAATGTGTTGAAATTCTAGGCAAATTTTGGTCTTCAGTTTGATCTTGGAAAAATTTGTTCGATGGAAAGAACCAATTTCAGCACACTCAAACTTGAAAAAATAACTGGCACACGTCTCAAAATAATCCAAGGGACAAAGAAACCTTGAGGGATACAAGAAAATGTGACTTTAAGGAACTTTGATTCAAATTTCAAGATCTCGTTTGTGTATGTTCAAGTGACTCTTTCAAGCCACTTATGTTTTTACTTGGTTTATCACAATGAAGATAGTTCAAATAGTAGCCACCTTAGGAAATTGGTTTCGCATGAAATATTATAGGCCCATTACTTGGTAGTCCTTCAGCTCACACAACAGTGTCACCCCCGGAAGGGCGCCCTCATTTTTGCCTTTTGCCAGGTATTGTTGCCATGCTACGAAGATCTCTTTTGCAACACAATACCCTATGACACATATGATGAGAATCTTGGGGGGAGAATATTCCCTCCCCTTTCACTATAATAAATCACTGTTCGAAGGTGAATTGGGTAGGCTACTAAGTTACAGTTGCTAATAAGATTTCATGGCGTCCCTGCAATTGGTTTGTACGACGTGAGACACTTAAGTCTTTAGTTCAACCATGCCAATATGTTGAGGATATTCACTCAGTATGGACTGCCATTGAACATGACCTACCCGAGCTTGAAGGGATAAAGAGGACCTTTGGGTCACACTTTATTTCTATACCAGTCGAAGAGATTATCGGTTTGAGGTCGTCCTTTAAAGGGGAAGCGCACCGTCTAGACAGGCCTCTCTAGAAGCTTGATTAAGCTAAGCTTTCTCTTCACCCAAGTTCCATGAAGGCGAGGGGAGAGGATACAGCTATAACTTAATCATAACATCACTTATATTAAGGGATTTATTCTAATGATAAATAGCTCAAAAGAAGTGTTGAAAAACACTTCTTCAAACACACCAAAAAGAGTTCATTCCAAATTGAACCTAGTTAAAGAAAAACTATGTGTTTTCTACCTAAGCAAAAGATACAATAGTGTGATTAAACATACATGTTCAATTCTATTCCCACACAACAAAAATGAAAGCTTGTAAAGGTGTGTTGATTCACTTTAAGTCATTCAAGAGTGATGAAGTTCATTCCCTTAAACATTCAACATTGGGTGAGGTTCATTTTTCTTAAGCAACATACATTCCAAGACAAATGATTAAACATACAAGTTCATTCCAAAAAAATTGTTAAAACTTCTAAGGAACCTACACGAAACAGTTAGTAGTTTTTAGATCTTTAAAATGTAAAATGCTACAAAAGATGTTAACCATAGAAAAAGTAGCGCAGACGTTGATCCATGTAGACGGTGATCTACGCAGATGGTGATCTGTGAATACGGTCGTTCACCTGCACAAACGGCCGAGTGAAGGACACAGTCAGATTCTGCTTACAAAATGACTTGGCCCAGCTAAAAATAAGATTTTTATTAGATTTTAACAACATTTAACTGCTAAAAAGTATCTTCCTGTCAAAAACCCAAGAGTTAAAAAGTCTAGAATATGATAAAAAATAGTTTTACTCCATGTTACTAAAGTCTATTTTTCAGCAGGCGGAGACGGTGGTTTATGTGTGTAGACAACAAAGTATCATAGACGGTAGTCTACGCAGACGATGTTCTGGAAACGCGGACGACAGAATCAGAGCGCAAACAAGTCTGCATAAAAAATTTCTAGAATCACAAAAACTGCAAGAAAATTGTTAGAAAAAAGGGACGTGGGTCCCACCAGGCATGCAAAAATGTATGTGATAAAAGTATACCTGCTAAGAACAACACTAAAACATGCAAACATTAAGGTTAGCCATTAGAAATAAGATTCAAGATGTTAGCATGCTTAAAATGAAATCCAAAACAAAGACTTTCACCACAACCTCCGATGAGCCAAACAAGGGAACCCAATGCCTTGTTGATTTGATCTTAGAGATTATTGTGGGTGTGCTCTCCCAACATAATAACTTAATCCCACTTGATCCATGGATGGAAACTAAATGCAACTAATAGATATAATGAAGAGCTCAAGAACAAGTATGAGGAACTTGTCTCAAGCCTTCATCAAATATATGAAAATGATAAGGCAAAACTATGCTAAGAATGATATGCAAGATCCAATGAAAATAAACTAGGTTCATTCCATTAATTCTAACATGTAATATCTAGATTTGCAATGAGCTACAAGCATGAAAGCATGAACATGAAAACTAAGCTAAGAATTCAAAATTTAAACTAGCATGATAACAATGCAAAAAGGGAGATGATTTTCTCTTGACAATGACCTCTATTTATATATTTTTTGGAGGAGAGAGAGGGCTTGGATGAGGTGGAGCTGATGTGTCATCCACATAGGTGCCACATGAGGGACACATAAGCCATGCAAGAGGCCAACTTTGCTCACACATGTGTGAGCAACTTTGGATGTGATGGGTCAAAGTGTACTTAAAGTACACATGTGAAGGATCTTGTAAAAGGTGTAAGAGATTTAGACCAATGAGACACTTTTAGAAAGTGTAAGAGGGTGTCATCATAGGTGTAAGAAACCTTGTTGGCACCAAATAAAGATTATTTGAAAAAGACAATTTTTGGAAATTCGCTCACACATGTGTGAGCAAATAATTATGACTAATTGTTGTAGGAATCAAGAAATTAGCTTAATTAACCGTAGTTAATTAGTGAGTAGGTTTATTTGGTGAGAGTGATGGGAGGTAGGGTAGGATTTAGGTTCAAATTAGCTTAATCTAAATTTAAAATTTAGATTAATTATAGTTTAGTAGAATTTAAGTCATGTGAAGGAATAAATAAATTAAAAATTTATTTAAAAGGGATTAATGAGGGGTAATGTATATAAATAAAATTTAATACATAAAAGGGGATAGTATTTAAATTAAATTTAAATAAATAAATAGAAGAATATAACAAATATAATTAATTAATTAATTATAATGCTATGAGAATATTAATTAAATTAATATAAGGATGATTTTAGACGTCTACAATATTCTCTTATCTCTGACATTTACGTAAGTCAAAGCCCAAACTTTATTGATATTGCCATCGCTTGAGAAGAATTAAACATTCATATTTGGTTGTGCCACAATTGCATACAATTATGAAAGTTTCTTTGATTATGTAGACTGATGCCATAGTTACTAGGAAAATGTCCCACTAAAGGCAAATATATTGCGCATGTGTCCCCACACTCACTAAAAAAGTTTTGTGACTTCGTACCATCAAGTCCATATGTGGATGATGATAACAAAAGATTGGCTAGGAGAGAAGCACCTTAGAGAAAATCAGTTGAAACTCTACTTCAATCAAGTTCTCAAAAGAAGAAAAAGGAGAGTGAAGTGATTAAAATTTAGATGTGGATATTTTTGTATAAGACTATAAAATAAGTTGGACCTAGCATAGAGCATAACAAGTGACTCTAATAGTACTTGTAAGTGTACACTATTATGTTGAAATTCCTTGAACTCAAGAAGAGTACATTGGCAACATTAATTTGTTTTATTAGATGTCTGTTTGGATTGACTTGGAGTGTTTTGGAAATGCCAAGGAATATACTAATTAAAATTTTGAAATGTTTGAAGATGATTTCTAAGATTTGGCTGGTAATGATTCCCTCATAATAGTTATTAGCATATTGCATGTTGCCGACCATTATTTTGTCAACTATGCCAGGTTAAGAGATATCACATAGATTATTTATTTTTGTTTGTTGTAAATGTTATGTTTGCATATGGATGTTGACAATAACAAATGAGAAATTTGCATTTTTTCTCCTATTCTAAAATTTATGGGTTCATTTGATTTTCTTTAGCTCCTCATCAATGAGTTTTCTGGTAGAGTACCCCGTGGAATCAAGGACATTTGCATTTTAATCATAAATCATTACTAGCTTCTTTCAAAGTTAACATAAGTGTGTTTCTATAGCTTCAATTTTTAGTGTATCTTTAATTAAATTTTGTCTCTTACTTTCCTATCGGCGTATCCCTTGAACCTCTTTTAGGTGCAAGTGCTAGTTTTAGTTCAGCTGATTGGATTTCCCTCCCTCCCGAGCTCGACACCGTACACGTGATTAATTGTCTCATGTAATACTTGTCTCACGCCCCCAAAACCACCAAACTTCCAGTTTTCTATGGAAGTGGTAAATAGGAAAGGTAATGTATTGTCATTTTTTTGTGTCAAGCCCCAAAATGGTATTGCAGACTGGTTTCCTAGGAAAGTTGTGAATAATTTCTACTTAGATCCACATCCCAACAACCCTCATTTTGTATCACAGTAGATCTTCAAGACCGCTGTAAATCCCAGATTCGCTACAGGCGATGAAAAAAACACTGCCCTACCTGAATCAAAGCTATTTCTGCACCAAAATCGACCGAAAAAATACCGATCCGAGCCAAATTCCAAGCTATGTTGCCAGAAACATGATAGAAAACCTTCATTTTGCATTTCAGGGTTTCCGCTGTGAATGACCATTTCTAAGCAGTAATTTTGTTTGCCGACATTGCCTTCATCATAGTAATTGATTGGATTTAGATTTGAAATATCAGATTTTCTAGCTTTTCCCCAATTTCAAGGCCTGTTATGAACGCCAGTAACACCGTGCTGTAGTTTACATTAATTTACATATAGATAATTTAGTAGTTAACTGAGATATTAATTAAATTTATAGATTATTATAGATTTTTTAGTAGTAAACTTTGACAGTGACTTAATTTATAGATTATTAGGGAATTTTAGAAGTAGTTAATTAGGATAGTAATTAAATTTATAGATTATTATAGATTTTTTAAAATTAGTTAACTATGACATTAATTTAATTTATAGATTATTATATAAATAAACTTATACGTAGTTAATATAACATTTAAATTTTTTTTATTAGAATATTTGGTATATTTGATATTTTACATAAATAATTTTAAAATGAAAGAATAAAATTTAAATATTTATATAAAATGTTTTATTTTTTATTTATTTTTAATTATTATTTATCTTTTTCTAATTTTATTTTTATTATATATTATTATTAATATAAACTATTTCATAAATCAAAGTAAATTTAAATAGTTTTTAAAAGCAATTGTGAATATATATATATATATATATATATATCTGTTTCTTTTATGTAACATCTAAATATTGTGTTTCTCTCTATGTTGTTATTGTCATTGCATTTCCCGTTTCTTGTTTTTGGTAACATAGATTCTAAGTCAAATACACTACTTGTTACAACCAGAGCCTTGGGATGCAAGAAGGAGTGGGGAATTGAAGGCCATGGTCAAATTTTGAAACCCTCGAATTCTTTTCTCACTTTTTTTTTTCTATTTGATTCTTGACTCTTTTAATACATACAAAAAGGAAGGAGGGGAAATAATGGAGATGGGGCACAAGGAGGATAGATTTCATGACAATCATAGGCTTAAGTTACAACTAATAAAATAGTAACCTTAAAACAACAATCGATAAAAAAATAGAAATACTTGTTACAATTTAGGCGACCGACTGTACAAACTGTCAAAGGTTTGAGATCACCAAATTAAAAGTAATTGTAGAAATTTTGAGCGCCTATTTAGCTGTGGTGTCGATGTCATGGATGACGCATAATATGAATAAATACAATTTAAAATTGTGTTCGTTGAGGTTCATCATCCTCTTGTGTGCTTTCATTACAATTCCAAGACTCCAATCTGGGTAATTACAATGCAATATTTTCATTTTTTTTTTGAATTTGTAGAATTGTTTCTATATTTTCAATAGTTCATGGACAAAGTGTTTGTACAATTTATTCATCATAGATTCAAATGCTTCTAAAGAAACCATAAATTTTTGTTTTCAGAAGCATTTGAATGGAAGTTTTTAAAAAAAATTCATAATTTGTAGAATAATTTGCCTTTTAAATATTTCATAGACGGTTTGTTTGCACAATCCATTTATCATAGATTGAAATACTTCTAAAAATACCTTTGGGTACTAAATCCACACATATTTTGAGGGTTTCATCATATCTGTTCAAGACATGATTCTTTGATTAGAGTTGACTTGGCCAGACAAGAACTTCGACAGTCTTGTTGTACCTT
This sequence comes from Thuja plicata, assembly GCA_018584345.1. NCBI lineage: Eukaryota > Viridiplantae > Streptophyta > Pinopsida > Cupressales > Cupressaceae > Thuja > Thuja plicata. The sequence goes on along the minus strand of MU225295.1, from coordinate 1,304,297 downwards.
ATGTATGATCTGAATTTCATATATTGGGGTTTACTACTTTTTTTATGTTTCTTGGTGTGTACAAATTACATTCTTTTTATTTTGGGATCAAGGCAGTGTATAAGTTCTCAAACCATGTCAATTTATTGTTAATTAATTATCTTTAATAAACCTCACGCTTCCCAATTTGACCTTAATTTCACGACAATTATTTATAATTTACCCTGAGTTTATCAGATCGTCAACACCCCAAGTTTGCAACAACGAAAAGAAAAATGCATTCAACATAGGATTTCCTTAATTGAAATGTGTGGCATGTTAGTTCCTTTTCTTGCTAACACATAAAATACTTGTAGTAAGCTTGCTCTATTATCCCAAACATTGATCAAGCAAGAAACAAAATGACAGAAACAAGGTTTTCAAACCCTCTACACTTTGAGTTCCACAAACTCGGGTGGGTTTACCCTTTTTCACTTGCCATATTCAAATTATGAAATTTTTTCCATCAAGTGCACAGTGGAATTATAGATTCTAACTTCTGTAACATTTATTTGATAGACTATAATAGAATAGTAAAGATCAATTTGATAATGATAGTCATCCACTCCAATTTAAAAATAGACCAATGCTTATCCTAGGGTATGGGGTCACTCTAAAGATTTATAACCACTTGGCATGAATATAAACTCATAAACAACTACAGATCTAAAACTGAAATAGATATAGCTTATATATCAACTCTCACACATATGCTGAAATGATCATCAAATTCATTACTCACTTCAAGTTTTATTGAAATAATCCTAAAGAAATTTTAATCTTTCCTTAAAGAAACCCTAAGAAAATTTTACAATCTTCCTGACAGATATATAAATTGAACAACCCTTTATGACTCAATTTAAGCAACACTCAAAGTACAAAAATAAAGACAAGTATTCATCATAAGTTGAAAAACTGTTGATGGATTTGTATTTGTATTCATATTAAAGTAGAAACATTACATTCAACAGTAGGCTTTAAAACCCTTATTAAATATTGGTCCCAAACCAAAGTTTATACAATACAATTGTATTTCAAAATAAAAATGGCTATCCTTTTCTCAGTAGTCTTGGAATCCTTTTATATCTAAGGTTGCAACAAGCTTCAGACTACATGGGAAGATTACAAAATATTGCAACAAATTTATTTTCAACATATAAAAACTTAGAAATGGAACACGGGTGGCAAAGGATCTGCAAAGTTGAACAAAAGTTGTTGTTGCTTTGGAAATTTCTTTTCATCCTTTTAGCTTTGCTTCACATCTGTTTACCTCCTTAATAGGTTGTCCAACTAAAATTGGCAGATCAAGGTGCAAAAGAGGGATTTCATGGTTTGAATAAAGAACTTTTTGGAGATGTAGATATCCTGAGAAAAGAGCTCCAAGAGAGGGAACACTTGTTGAAGAAAAGTGATTCTAAAAATAAGGGACCTATATTGAGGCATGTTCTTACTTATGAAACTAAAAAAAATTCTAAGGGTCAAACCTCTTCACAAGATACACTAGCAACTAATGCTAGACAAACAACCTCTGATAGAGGAAAACAAAAGGTTGCTGGTGTAAAATTTGTTGAACCTAAAATTGAAGAAGGAACGTCTTAGAATATTTTATTACTTGATATGGAATTGGAGAGGGCTAGAAAGGCCAAATACAATATTGCCAAACAGTTGGAGAAGTCACAATTAGAAGTTGCCTCTACAGAAATGAGAAGAAAGATTGCTTTCTTAAATTCCTCCACTCACACTAATGTGGCAAGTAACACTACCTCAGCTTCTCAAACCATTTATGGATCTAATTCTAGGAATCAAAGTACTAGTGCTAATGCAAATGCCCAGATGTTGGGTGCAACTCAAGGAGTTGCATCACAATCAGGAGGAAGTGGATTGGGTGGCACTACTAGTCATCAAAATACAAGCCCTGGTAGTAGTGGCCCCAACATTGGCACACATTTTTAGATGAGTCCTATTCATTTGGAAAGATATAGGCAATTATTTTTTGATGGTATCCGGGGCCAACTCAATGCTATCCCTAATGTGATTAGAGATAAGATTCCCAAATTCAGTGGGAATAATGCTATAATAGGTGAAGAGCCTCTGAAAGTCTTCACTGATACAATGAATGATTATGAAGTTGAAGATGAGGATGCTGTGATGTAATTATTTGTGCAGTCATTAATTGAGGATGCAAGAGATTGGTATCGAGGATTGCCTGATAATTGTATCTATTCACCAGGATGACTTTGTTAGATGTTTCAAAGAGAAGTATGGTGATAAGATAAATTCTTGTTTCATGTTGAATGAATTCAACAACATGAAGAAGTTTCAAAATGAGAGAATACCCGAGTTCAATATAAGATTTCAAAAGGCTATGTATAAATTATTTGAAGTATTGAGATTGGATGAGAATGTCTCCCTCACCACATATTGTAATGCTTTGGATGGAAAGACATCTTACCTACAGAGAGATAAAGATCCTCATACCATGAGGGATGCCTATAACATGGCCATAAACATAGAAAGTAATAGGAGAGCTTCTGGAAAGCTTGGCAAGAGGGATAAAAATAGACTCTGGAAAGAGTCAAAACCATAGTACACCAAGAATCCCAAAGAGGACGATAAAATGGATACACTAGTAAATGTGGTGAAAGACCTTTCTTCTAAAGTAGAAAAAATGAAAAGGGACTTAAAAATAATAGGCAACAGTATCAATGACAAGAGAAATCTTATAGAATGCATGAATTTCCTTACAAAAATAATTGGAAGGATGGAAAGCCTGTGCTAGAGGAATCAACTAATACCAAGAATAAATATGTGCCTGATCTACTAAAAAACAAAAACACAGAATGTAGAGAACACTCCCTGGTTTATGGCCTGCAATATGCCTCATTCCCCTTTTCATTGTGCAGTAGCTCAAGGTATGACAAAATCACGTGAGAATGTTGGAAAAAAAGAAGGAAAAAATGATAAAAATCCTTTGAAGTAAACATGTGTGGCTTCACTATTGAAGAGGATAATGGTGAATAAGAGGAAAATGTGTAATTCTTAGTAAATTGTGCAAATACTAATTTAGAACATGTGCAACTTCATAGGTCTAGTGATGAGGATGTAAGATCTCTTACCATTTCTGCGGTGACTCAAGTAAGAAGTTTATACCACCTTTGAAATAGACAAGTTGATCAAGGTGAAGGAAAGCCTGGTTCAATTTTTATCAGAGAAGTCACAAATGAAGAATTTGCACAAGATGTAGATAAAACAAAAGAGGGAAAGATGGGTAAAGAAGAATTTAAAGAGACTCCTGTCTGAAAGGGAGGTAAATTTACCTCTGCAAATGAACAAAAAACAAGACAAACCAAGGAGAATAGAGGTAAAAATTATTCTGAAGTTGTCCTGAATTTTCCAACTTTTGACATGAAACAAGATTTATCTCAAATGAAGGTGTTTGTTCCCTTAGTTGAGAAGTTAAAAATAAAGAACACCAAGAAGTTTCCTTCTCATTGTTTGCAACTTTACCTTAATTCCCTGATACAACCGATTTGAATTGTGAGTCAAGAGAAGAACAAGATGAACCCCTAGTATGTTTTGGCAGTATAGTCACCCAAGAGCCCTATCAGATTGATCCTTTTTATGTAACATTTATTATAAATAATATATTGTTAAAAAATTGTATGATAGATTCTGGAGCAGCTGCTAATGTGATGCCTTATAATGTGATGAAGGAGTTGGGTTTGAAAGTTGACACTTCTTTTGGTTGGTGTTATGCTATGGATAATAGGAAAGTGTTTGTAATTGGAACTTTGAAAGGTATTGAGGTCAAACTTGCTACATTTCCTGACATTATTTTCAAAATGGATGTTGTTGTGGTAGACACTCAACCTCACTTTGTAATGTTGTTATCAAGGAAATGGGCTGCAGTAGTGGGAGGACATGTACAGTTGGATCTATCCTTTGCTACCATTTATGTGAATGGAAATGAGGTTAAGTTATTTAGAGAGCCTAGGGCTCCTGTATTGGTTGAAAGAGTTGATATAAACATGCTCAATTGTTTTGTTGATGTGGATATGCAAAAATTTAGAGTAGAAAAGATTCATCCTTAATTGAAAAATACTGATCCCATAATAAAAGAATTGGAATTGAAACAACATGGGCTATGACAAATGTACTTTGAAGGAGCTTTCTCAAAAGAAGGGTCGGGAGCTGGTGTTTTATTTGTATCTCCATCAGGTTTTGTCTTCAAATACTCCTTTTTAATGGCATTTCAATGTACAAATAATACAACTAAGTACGAGGCATTGTTATTGGGGTTAGAAGTTGCAATTAAGCATGGTATTAAGTTATTAAGGGTTTTTTGGAGATTCAAAATTAGCCATATCACAAATTAGGTCTAAATATGCTGCTAAAAATGATAGGTTGAAACAGTATAAGCATGTTGTTTGGGATAACATTGAATTTTTGTATGCATTCTCAATTGAATGGATAGAGAGATCTAAGAATATCATGGCAGATTTCCTGGCTAATGTAGCTATGAAAAATGATGACCTGACACTGGCAAGAGTATGTAATATAGAGACCAAGACCAGGCTTGTCATCCCTCATAATGTATATAATTGGAAAAGTTTTGAGAATGATGATGATACCCTTACTTTCAATCAGTGTGTAGACAATTATGAGGGCTAGAATATTGACTGTAATAATTTGGTAAAAGTGGTTGATGGAATAGAGACTATATTTGGCAATGAAATTGTGCAGTTGCAAACAAATGAAATCCCTAAAGGGTTAACCCAATTAGAAGGAATGTTTATTTACAATGACAATCATATGTGCCAAAAGTCTTTAGCCAAAATGGATGAATTTGAGGAGATAAACCTGGGATCAGAATGTGCTCCTAATCTTGTATATATTGGAGAAAATTTGGCACCTCATGTAAGAACAAATATGATTAGTTTGCTGAAAATTTATAAACATGTTTTTGCTTGGTCTTATGAAGACCTTAAGGCTTATAGGGAAGATCTCTTCTAGCGTGAAGTCACATTGAAGAGTGATGTCAAGCCTTTAAGGGAAAATCAAAGGTCAATCAATCCATTATTAGCCCCCAAGATGCAACAGGAGTTAACAAAACTCAGAGATGTTGGGATAATAAAGCCAATAAGACATTCTTCTTGAGTATCTTATTTGGTGCCTGTCAGAAAAAAGAATGGTGATATCAGATTGTGTGTAGATTTCAGAAAGCTGAATGTAGCCTCCTTAAAAGACAACTATTCTCTGCTGAACATGGAGGCAATGCTATAAAGAGTTACTGGTTGTGAACTCTTATCCATGATGGATGACTTTTCTAGTTATAACCAGGTACTGGTTCAGGAGTCTGAGCAATTCAAAATGACATTTACTACCCCATGGGGTACATATGTTTTTGTGAGGATGTCATTTGGCCTGATGAATGTAGGAGCTACTTTCCAAAGAGCCATGGATGTGGATTTTAAAGAATTTGTAAATATAATTATGGTGGTGTATCAAGATGATCTGACTGTGTACTCCAAAAAGGCTGAGGATCATTATAAACATTTGGAGAATATTTTTTCTAAAGCTTTGGAGTATGGGATTTCATTAAACCCTAAGAAATGCCACTTTGCTGTGATAAAGGGTAAGTTATTAGGACACATAGTGTCAAAGGAAGGTGTTAGAATTGACCTTGAGAGGGTGGAAGCCATTAATAAAGTTTTGCCTCCAAAGAACATAAAAGGTGTACAGTCTTTCCTTGGAAAGGTGAACTTTGTAAGAAGGTTCATTACCAACTTTGCAGAAATAGTTAAACCCATAGTCAAATTGTTAAATAAACAATGCTAAGTTTGAATGGGACAAGGAAGTGTTATCTAATTTCACTTACCTGACTCATCTAGGTAGAGCCTTGTGTCTTAGATCAAAAGGTACATTCAGATTTTTATCCTACTTCATGAGTTATTAATCAATACAATAGATTTGAAAAGCATTACATCATATAAAGTGTTGCATTTAATGAAGAAAAGAGCATAACATTCTAAAATCATTCTTTATTGATCTTTTCTGAAAATGTGTACATTTCATTTATCAAAGCATTGTTTGTATGCTCCACACAAGACGTGAAACTAGATAAAGATATATCATTGCATTTTGAATCAAATGATGTATGAATATATGTACAAAAAAAGAGAAAGCAATTATGTAAGAACAAGGACTAGTTATTGCCTGAATGACTGGCATAGGCTAAAGTAGTGTTGAAGGGTGAATGTTTTGTTGTGTCACCCAAGTATTTGGTCCTCTTTTGTTGTGTCACCCAAGTAGTTGGTCCTTGCTGCCATTTACCCTGAATATGTAAAGCAATGGGTTAGAACATAGTTCTAAGCAATGATTGGTTATCAAACATACACAATTACCCATATAGACATGCATCACCTCAAACATAATGCTTTATACTCTAATTGGTTTATTTGTTATGCAGAGATAGGTAATTTAACAAGTGGAGCTAAATGTGGCTCCCACAAGGGTTTGAGCCCAACTTGTTAAACAAGTGACAAAAATATTAATAAATCATAATGATATAGCAACATGAGCAGTGATGTTAATTGAACAATAAAAATAGGGTGTTGTCCAAGCGAATGAAGTAACAAAAGTAGCTGCAACATTAACAAAAGAAACATCATTATCCATAGATGTCAATAAAAGATAACACCATATTTCCAAAAGACAACATAAGAAAGCATGTTTATAGACTAGTGCAGGTATCATGAAGATCCACTTAAGAAGAAAACAATAGTAATGATCACTATATGGAAGCCAAGGTTCCATTCATGGTCTAGTTGAAAGAGAAGCCATCCAAAAATATATCATGAGCACAATGAAAAGTAGTACTAAGAGTTGGCATTCAGTCAAGAGGATCAAAAATACATCTTACAAAGGAGCATATGATAAAAAAATATAGTCAAGCTCAAACGGTCAAACAAGAGAGTAAATAAAGGATGCCAATTCAATCAACTGAAGATAGCCAAGCATGAGAGAAATGATCTTAATAGACATATATTTCTGGTATTAATGAGAACAATTAAATAGGTATGTTATACCAGTGATGCTAGAGAAGTGACATTTGGGTGTCAGCAGTGAAAACTTTAGTGGCGATTATTTTCCAATTGGCGAATGTTGCATGTCGGCGAGCAGGGAATTGGTGATTTTTTTCATCTATTAGATTGACCCTATCACCCAAAAATTATTAATATTGGGACCAATGCCCGGGCCCATCGCCCATTGCTTTATTTAATTTTCTACTTTTTTTACACATTATTGCCAATGGAATCTAATTTTTAGTCCCCATAAATTTTAAAAAATTTGTCTATAATTTATAAGTGACCCAAATGGATGACCTATATTCACCAATAGTTTTATACATATATATTTATAGGCCACCCCAAATTTTCCTGGCATTTTGCAGATGCGTGTCTCAACCCGACCCAAATTTGCCAACTTTATTAATCATACCTTCGTATTGGACAACCCATAATCACATCGCAAATAACAAAAGACGTGTTAAAATTACGCGGGCTTCAGTAAATTTGTATACCTTGACCTAATACCTCCCACTGAATTCACCAAATAAGGATAGTATAAAAACATTTGATCGATAGAAAAGTTTCAGACTGTTGAGTGCAACTGCATACTGCATTGGCGAATAGCGACTGCAATTTAATTTAAGGCAAAGGTAAGTGATACTTATTCTGTGACTATGTAATTTTGAGTTCATTATTATTTTGTGGTAACTAGTTAGTGAACAATGGTGACCAGGGAGACCTCAGACATGATTTTAGGGCCAATAAATCCAAAATCATATTTATATATATTCTATTCTATTGTCACTTCTTCAACAACTTAAATTTTTTTTTGCAGTGGAAGTCGTTGGAGAATGGAGATGTCGAACAAAAATAAGGGTAAAAAGAATAAGGGTAAGGCTCTTGCAAGTGGGGAAAGCCAAGAGAGGCCAACAAAATGCATAACCTTATCATCGTACTTTGGTCATGGTGTTGGAAATGTTTCTGTCCAAAATCGGGAAGCTACTTCATCACAAGTAGATTTTGAAGATTCACAACCTGAAACTACATGACATATTGAAGAAGTAGGCAAACCTGATATCTGAGATCATGATGAACTTGAAGAGGATTTTTAGTTAAATACCCAGAGTATCCATAATGATATAATCAACTTGGATGAGATTGAGAATGTCAGAGATAATGATGGTGCATGGAAAAAGAAAAGAAAAAACAATTCAAAAAATTATCAGAAGTGGGAGTTGTGGAGGAATTTTCAAATAGAATGGGTGTCAAAGTATCCATTCATTGAACCAGTGGACAATCCAATTGAAGGTCAGCCTCAGGTAGAATGAAAATGTAATATTTCCTCCTAGATAAATAAGAAGGAAAAGAGGTTGAAGTTAAAAATTGACACCATGGAGAAGCATATGGGTAAAGTTTACGAAAAGAAAACCATATATGGAGTTGAAAAATCAGTGATAAGATGGAAAACAAAGGATGAATCTTTGCATGTTAGGAATGCAAAATTATATGAATTTTAGTTGAATATACAAATGAAGCCTGCTCAAGTTAAAGGCTCTATTGAAGCTTGTTTTGGAAAAGCATTGGAAGTAGAACTAATGGGAAAAGCTGTTCACTTAAGTGTTGTTTTTAATATTTTGAGCAGAGGGCGTCCTATGAAATACTACCCATCATTGAGTTCTTTAGTACACTTTCTGAAAGTTCCTAACTATCCTAACAGTCACTGGTTAGTAAATAGTGGATGGGAATGGGCAAGTTGTCTTGCCGATGTTGAAAAGGAGGATCTAAAGGAAAAAATTAAAGAGTCAAATTTTATTGCATTGTCTTTAGATGAGGTTACATCAGTAGATAATACTTCATGGGTATGCATGCATGTTTATACTATACACAATTTTGTCTGCCAACCTCATCTACTAACTATTACTAAAATGAAGGATAATGCGACAGCTGAAAATCTATTTGAACTAGTAAAGAGATCTCTAATTGAATATGGAGGTATAAATGACATGACAATTGCCAATAAGTTGGTGTGTGTTGGAGCGGATGGAGCTTCAGTAATGCAAGGCCACAGGCGCGGTCTTTGCACAAAGATACAATCTTCTTGTGCACCCTACGTTACTCCCATTCACTGCATGACCCACAGAATGAATCTAGCTTTTGGAGTTGTTAGCAAGCATGGTCAAGTACAAAAAAATGAAGTTTTAATCAAAGAGCTCTACCAATACTTCTATCAAAGTCTGAAATGACTGAGGGAATTTCAACACTTTGCCGAAGGACTAACCAATGGGAACAAGCTTCTGAAGGATAATGATACTAGATGGATCTCTTTGGATGGACCAGCGCATTGAGTGTTTTCAGAATATCAATCGTTGCTTGGTCTAATGAAATCAAGTCGTGAAGAAGCAGGGCTACCCAAATTTCTTGAGTTGTTACGAAGGTTAAGTAATGTAGAGACACTCTTAACATTAGCAGGTCTTCTCCCCCTACTGGAGGAAATGAGAAATATAATGAAAAAGGCCCAACAAAGAGAAATGTATATTGCAGAATATGCTGCGCTTCATAAATTGACATGCATGACGGTAGATAATCTCTATCGATCAAGTGATGATGTAAAATTTGCCAGCTGGCTTAAATCACAGATTTGGACAATCCTAACAACTTTTTAAAGATTGGTGTAAATGGGGAGTTATGTGTAGAAGTACACGGAGTTGAGATACCAATGTACTGCTATGCCAGGGTCGAGTCCGAGGATTCAGGAAGGAAGAACAAGAAGTGAGTATCAAGTGTTAAAAGGGAAGACTTTACCAAGATCATTGAGTCTATAACTGCTTCTGTGAAGCGCATTGCCTATGATTTTCCTTAGAGATTAGAGTAGGATTCCCTCCAGTCAAACTACTTGAATCCATGTCTATTGTGTTTCCTTGATATTGGAGTTTGAACAATTTGAAGGATTATCGAAATAAGCTACTAACTTTGATAGATCATTTTTGCAAAACCATAGAGTTAAATGGAGTAACTCTAAATGGAATTTTAGATGAATCTCGTTTGAGAGAACAATCGGG
>MU225295.1:1254387-1293968 GCA_018584345.1 Thuja plicata | reverse complement strand
GAGAGTTTTTAGTGCTTTGGGGTTCCTAAAGTCAAAGCTAAGAAACAAACTAGACAAGAATTTGGAAAATTTCTTGAGGCTCTATACATCCAGGTATGAAGTTCATACTTTTCCTTACAACAAGGCATTAAAATTGTGGAGGAATAAATGTCAAAGAAGAGGGCCGAGAAACATTTTAAACCAAAGTGGGAGTTCCAGAGACAATGACGTGACTGTCATTGACTCATGTATTGGTACTGGTAATGCTAGAATTGAACTTGAATTAAGCAGAGGTATGTAGAGTGCATAAAACATATTGAAGAACCAAGGAGGCTATGAAGTTGATGGCGATGAATCCAAGGATCCTGAAAATGAGATGATGTGGCAACTTGAACCTTTGTAGAAGTAGCAGGTCCTAGGCATTTATTAAACTTTTTTCTATATTCTACTGTCAGTTTCTATATCTCATCATCATTCATCAATCATGCATAATATCATATTCCAATGTCAAAATTCAAATACATGAATGTGGTTGATAATATCATGAATTCTACAATTGATAATGGTTTTCTTTTGCATTATTCAGCTCATATGGTACAATTCTTAAAGATTTTTTTTATTTTTTTGAAAACATAGCAATTCATATGATACAATTCTTAGAAATAGAGATTCTCATTAATTTATTTACAAATATGACACAATGTAACGATTCATTCATTAATAGTAGTAAGAAGTAGAACAAAACTCTGTGTGATTCTGTTTGCAAAAGTGAATTGACAATGAATTATGACTCAAGAGTCAATACCCAATTTCAATTTCATTACCCTTATCAAATGAACTTGAATTCCCTTTTATAGAAACAAGGGAGCAACAATAGATTCAGGTCTATTTTCTTAATGTGAAGTCTCAAAATCAAAATCAGTGAGAGTCAAGACCAGTACACCATCTTTACAACTGTACATTTCTGCATTTGACAGGCGAGTTTAGTAAATTATCAAAAGCATTATAGCATATGATACATTGATCCTGTTAAAAAAACAAAGTTCAAACTTGTTACTTTTAACTCAATTCAAGCCAATAGATAAATAATATAGAGATGATTGAAATTGAAAGTACTTTCACATACTATTTTTGATTAGATGATTCTGCCAGTTTGTTTAATAAGCTCCATTCTACATCGCTTGGAAGGTTAATATTTTTCAAGTTATAGTAGATGAACTGCAACCTCGTCAGCCATTCATACTTGTTAGATTGACTTGAAAGAAATGATCCTTCCAGTACTGCATTCAAATTTGTCAATGGTTTGATGCAGTTTGCAATGCCTTCATGAGTTGTGTCCTGAGGAAGCTTGCCTAAATCAGTGCTCATTGTCTCCTCCAACCTTTTTTGTAAGATTCTCTTCCAAAAAAATTTGTTAATGAGTTACTAGGACCATGACTCAACAAACCATGACCTATCATTTCAGTTCTTGTTTGATTCATCTTGGCACGATTTATCTCAAATAAGGCAATAGTTTCCTCTACTTCCTTTAGTTTATGAAATTTTTGTAAGACAGAGGTTGCTTTTATTGATGCAAGAGCACGGTCATGAATTCCCTTTCTTTCCAATTTCCTGTCATTGGATGTGTTGATTTTATTCAAAATCTGCTATACAGTTTTCTCTCTCTGACAATTTTTTTTGTTATTGTCAATGTGCTCTTTGAGCTTCCCAAAAACATCTCTAAGACTTTCATTCAATTCAAACCAATCACACAACCTATCACCATTCACCTTTATTTTCCCCCAAAGGTCTATTTTTATTTGCTTGACTATATATTTCATTTGATCAATCAAGCTATTTTTTGTAAGTTTCAATTGTCTTTTTTTTTTTTTTTCCTTCTTTAGGTCTTCTCTCAATTTTGACAACTGGTGTTCACTCTATTTTTTTATTTTCTCTACTTCCTCTTCACATTGGTTTTCTTTCTCTTACGACTGTTTTGATTTTACCCTCTCACCCTCCAATTCTTTCTTTAATTTATTGTTTACTTGTGCTGCACTCTCCACCCTTTTGTACAAATTTACTGAAGAGGCTTTTTCATCCTCTAGATTTTTATTGCTCTCTTCCAATATTTCCCTCACAAATTTCAGTTCTACCTCCATATGTTCTTGCTGAACAATTGCTTCTTTAGAGGATGAATTTTTAATCCTTTTCTCTAATTCTTTGCACCTATTATCTATTGCTTTTTCCTTTGCCTTTTCATTTGCCAGGTCTGCCTGTAACTTTTCTATTCTGCTCTAAAGATTTCCATTCTCTCTCTCCAACTTCGTCAATGAATTGTAGACAAATTGGTTGGTCATTTTTGAAAAATTTATCCTGTCCACATTTTTAATTTTTGATAAATCCATTTGGAGGGTGCTAACTTGAAATTCAGATGGATCTATCTGACTCTTTGGTGGATTGTTATCTCTAGCTGGGGGCATAACAACCATGAACTCCATCATTTAATTCTTTGGGTCATATGTGGGAATAACTTATTTAATGTAGGTTCTGCATCACAAGTTGCAGCAAATACATCCCTCTTCAATGTCTTAGTATTTTGTCTATTCCTATTTTTTGTTTGTTCAAAGTTTGTTACAAAATCATTGTAACGAAAATCAGGGTTTTCTGACACAATTGAATGTTTGAAAGGTGAAATAAAACTTGCAGCTATGTACGAGATTCCACCTGTGGTTCTAATAATTTCACCATGAGGATTAGTATCAGTAACACCCTGACCCATTACAAGTGGAGTATTTGGATTGTTTGGAGGGTTTTGTCCTGAAGGTGTGGCAATTGTCAGACTCACAGTCACAAACACCATTGGCATTTTTGTCATAACCTTTTTCTTCTTTACACTACGTTGATCTCTGGGATCCACTGATTTCATGTCCACTTGTAATGTCCTTTTTGGACCACTAGTACTACCCATGCCATCCCCACCAGTGGTAGTGGCACTTGATTCAGATTGAATCTAAGTGCTTGGCAAAGGTGGAACTGGATTTGAAGCTGGAACAAATGAAGGTGCAAGGGTATGAGATTGAGTAGTACCTTTTTTTGATCAACTTCCAATTACTAGTACCCTACCATGTTTTGGTAGAGTGAGCATGCCAAGTGGATACCAATTCCCTTCTCTTGTGGGACCCAGACCACCCCTACCTGGAAAACCCATTTTTTCTACCATCCTTCCCCTTTGCCATATTTTTCTTTTATGGATGCACTGACTCCAGTAGCAATTATCATAGAATCCCGCCCATCAAAATCAGTATCTTGATCATCATAATCACTAGGATGTGCTTGACCAGGATGCTCTGCATTCCACAAATCACTAAATATTTCATCCTCATCCAGATCATAAAGATTTGCAGAGGTCTTTGGCTCGCTGAGATTCTTCCTTATTTCCCAAAAATATTTAATTTTGGTTGCAGTCTAATTATCATCTTTACATTGAAGCATTATTTTGTTTGAATAAGCTTTTGTAGATGGTTGAGCAGCTTGCTGGTAAAAATTGTAGGATGTATTTTGCTGCACTTTTACTTTCTGCTTGTGCAATGCAATAACTTGTGATGACAATTCCTGTATTGAAATATTATTTTCTGTGGCATATTTCTCCATCTCTTTTTTGACCTCATCCCAGGACTCCATGTTTTTAAAATTTTCTATCAATGGCATACTTTCATGTTGACATTTACTTGTGGAGCTCCCATTCACTCTAAGCTTTGATCCAATTATGTTTAGTGGATCATACTGCCAGTGGCTATCAACAACAAAGCAAAAAATTGAAAAAAAATCCTCTACCACTTTGAATCCTCTTCTCTCAAATGTGAACCCTCCCAATGAGAAATGAAAGGAAGGAAATATCATTTTCTTTTGCTGACCATTAAAGAGTGCATATGTGCTCTCCATCTTCCGAACATATTCCAATGCAAATACCCTCTCTGTAACATGTATTGGAAGTTTTTAATTGGATCTTTCCACTTATTTTCAAGTGCAAATCTAATTTCCATGATTCCCTTATTTCCATGGATAAGAGGATAAAAAATATAATGGAATTCATCAGTGAAACCTGGTGTTTTAACCAGTTTGTGGAAGTCTATTATCTCTATTTCCTTTCTTTTCCCTTTACTCATACTCTTGGTATTTTTTTTCCCATTATGGACCATGGTATACTAGTGATGGCTACAATTTACAGGCGTGTTTGAAAATTCAACCCTAATTCTATGACTACAATCTAAACAGTAAACCTCTAGATTTGAAAAATTTAAAGGGCGGGACGTGGGTGTTCAAGATTTTACCTGGAAATTCAATTTGTGTAGATTGTGAGTGAGCAGAGAGCTGAGAGACTCTGTTGCATTCCTCAATCCTCAACCTAGAAGCCGTAATCCCTTTCTAAATCTCCAATATAGTATACTATAATACTAGTAAGAACTGAAAATATAAAAACTTAGGTTAAAATCGTACAATAGTGAGTAGTACTGAATTGTCAGTCATGACTCGTCACTCATGTTAACTTTTACCGTCACTTGTGTTAAATTTTATTGCTTCTCCATATATCTGAGGTCACTAGGACACATGTCACTTAATTGTTTGGTCTGCGATCAAATTGAGCTTATTACTTATTAAATGTTAAGTTACTCTTTTACTCCAATTACGATTTTAATTAAACTTAGCTTAGTGTACACATGTCATGTTTGCGGAATAGGTTTGCAAAAATGGGGTTTCTTTTCCCTTTTGGCCCAAAATATACCACACGTCATTGATCTATGCTCATCCAATGGTTGCTAATTTCTTTTGATCTTCCTTTATCTTTCGGTCTTTCAGTCATCACTCGTCATCGAATGACACCGATTGAATGAGTGTACACGTGTTGTTATTTCAGAATAGGATTGTAAAAATGGGATTTCTTTTCCCTTTCGGCCTGAAATACAATGTACATCATTGATCTCTACTCATCCAACGATCGGTGGCAGTCACCATCATTTGTAATTGTGGTGGGTCCCATTTATTTACTTTGAATTATATCTATCGGATGACACCGATTGTGTGAGTGGTCATGTGTCATCCGATTGAATGAGTGTACACATGTAGTGATTTCAGAATAGAATTGCAAAAATGATATTTTTTTCCCTTTCGGCCCAAAATACACCGTACGTCATAATTGTTGATCTCTACTCATCCAATGGTCGCTGGCAGTCACTATCATGTGTGACGGGTCCCATTATTTACTTTGAATTATATTTATTGGATGACATCGATTGTGTGAGTGGTCACATCACCATGTGTCCTCTGATTGAATGAGTGTACAAGTGTCATGATTTCATAATAGGATTGCAGAAATGAGATTTATTTTTCCTTTCAGCCCAAAATACACCACACATCATTGATCTGTGCTCATCCAATGGTCGCTAATTTCTTTTAATCTTCCTTTATCTTTTGGTCTTTCGGTCATCACTCATCATCAAATGACACTGATTGAATGAGTGTACACATGTTGTTATTTCAGAATATGATTGTAAAAATAGGATTTCTTTTCCCTTTGGCCCAAAATACAATGTACATCATTGATCTCTACTCATCCAATGGTCGATGGCCGTCACCATCATTTGTAATTATGGTGGGTCTCATTTATTTACTTTGAATTATATCTATCAGATGACACCAATTGTGTGAGTGGTCATGTGTCATCCGATTGAATGAGTGTACATGTGTCGTGATTTTGGAATAGGATTGCAAAAATGATATTTTTTCCCTTTTGGCCCGAAATACATCGTACGTCGTAATCGTTGATCTCTACTCATCCAACGGTCGCTGGCAGTCACTATCATGTGTGGTGGGTCCTATTTATTTACTTTGAATTATATTTATTGGATGACACCGATTGTGTGAGTGGTCACGTCACCACGTGTCGTCCTATTGAATGAGTGTACAAGTGTTGTGATTTCAGAATAGGATTACAGAAATGAGATTTCTTTTCCCTTTCAGCCTAAAATACATCATACGTCGTTGATCTTTTCTCATCCAACGGTCGCCAGAAATACAGTTACACGTAACACCATACATAATTTTTTTAAAAATTTAAATAAGATTAAATATTGAAACTGTCTAATATAAAAATAACTATTTAAATTTAAAATATTGCAATCATAGATAACTGTCTAATTCTCTAATTATTATTAATTTGTTACTAACCATAATTTATAAAATGCTTTAAACTTTTACAATTCCACATTCGCAGTCGCACACATGACATATAATGATAATTACATTTGTAATTGACATGGAAAAATTAAGTTAATACTCTTAAATAAGTCACACACATACATTAAACATTGTTACATTTTTTTTGGTTCATAATACATATTATATGATATCACAGATTCACACATCGATTTGGCAATGTGAATGGGCATATAATTTATTATTTATTATTTATCAAAAGTAAATTCTAAGGTCTAAGGTCTTTAGATTTCTTTACAAAATTGTAATTAAACAATATTAAGTCTTCAGATTTCTTTACAAATTCCAATTAAACAATTTTACGCAGACAATCTATTATCTCACACACTAATACAAGTCTCATTTCTGGAGGAAGATAGAAAAATTACAATAATTATTAAGAGTCGAATAAAAAAAATTTCATTAATTATTTCAAAACTTTACATCACTAATATTATAATATAATTTATAATTATAGAGTTTAATAGTTAACTTTAGACTATAGTCGCACCGTAAACACCTACAAAATGGGAAGTATCCAAACAGTTACAAAATTTGTTACCACAAGGGCACTGGTTGATCATATAAGAAAAAAAAATGCAATGTGGAAACTCATTTCAAGAACATAAACACTAAGGGTCTTCATCTCCATCCATGTCTGAGAAGAATTGTCTATTGAGGATAATCTCCCCGAATTCATCAAGCCAGTTGTAGTCTGTCTCCTCGAAGTCGTCCACTTCTGCAGGAAGTCCCTCCCCAGCTGCGCCCACTTTCGATGCCGCGTCAGCTGCCTTTCATTAAGGTTTAGTAGGAAGGATTGCCTTTCCACATTTCTTCCTCGTTAGATAAGCTTTTCAATTTCATTAGCCCAAGGGATACCCAATCCCGGTTCTGCGAAGACAATGACTTGGACATCTTCCACCAAAAATTGATCCTTGAAAACATTCCATAGCAGCATAAGCATGTCTACCTTCTCTCCTTTGAGGTCAAGAAGAGATGCTAGGAAGCGGGATGTAATGTCTGTGCTGACATGGTATCTCTTCTCATTGCGAATGAACTCATGGCTGAGCACCATCAACACAACATTGTTAATGAAAGAGCTCACTTCCTTGCAAATGGAAGTGAGTACTTTGTTTGGTATCCTGCTCAAAAAGGG
The DNA here is from genome assembly GCA_018584345.1 of Thuja plicata. Taxonomy (NCBI): domain Eukaryota; kingdom Viridiplantae; phylum Streptophyta; class Pinopsida; order Cupressales; family Cupressaceae; genus Thuja; species Thuja plicata. Next base: position 1,286,602 of record MU225295.1, on the reverse strand, counting down.
ATTTTTCTCATCAGTGGATGTAGTTCTCAACCTAATTGGTGTGTCCATATTTGCCTAAAATTAAAACCTAAATATTCAAACTACACAGAAAATTGAAATTTGAGGCCGAGGCTGAAAGGAAAAAGCAAATTAAAATTGATGAAGAAGCAAGCAAGAATGTCTATTAATAGCCCTATTCCATATCTTCCATATCTTTAGGTAAATCATTTCCATTAATGCAAGAGTGTGGGAAATTACTAATATAGTCAGTGGTCACTATACTAATAACTACAGTTTGTACTAGTACAATTTTAGAAACCGTGCGAATTGCCTGATGGCTAAAGAATGCCACTGTCACTTTGTCAAGACATTCATTTCAAGAAACTGTGCCCAAGATAAAACTCTAGCCATTGATCTACATCAATCAACGGTCTCAAATAATACATTTATAAATTAGGGTTCTAAATAAATAGGTTTAAGGTACGTGTCAACGGTATCAATGCTCTAGTTGATAGTACAATGTACATACCAGGTGTGATGACATGTAACTGATTGAATGTTTGACAATGTTAAGTTGAAGATAATGCAAGGCATTAAATCAATTAATGTATTGTATTTTCATTGATGTCAACTTGATATCATCTTTATGGTCATGTACATAATGCCAAAGAATTCAGAAAACCAAAAGGACAAAGGTTATGCTTTCAACAATGCATAAAATTCATGTATTCACTAAGTGACAATCAACAGTGATGGAGTGTGCACCGATGGATAGAGCAAAGAAGAACAGTCGCAGTGATAACCGACGATTAGAAGTATAGTGTTTCCCAATGAAGCAAAACCACAGGTTGCCCGATGAGATAAAGAAAGTGTTGCTCGACGAGTAAAATTCCAATGATGCCTAACAGACGGAGATCATGAAGCTAACTGGAGTCTCACCGATGGAACTGTCAGTTGTCACTGAGAACTAACTGCAATGTTGACCGACGGAAAAGAAAGTTTAGAAAATGACAAAATATATAGCTAGAAGAGCTAAAAGTAGACTTAACTGGTTGTCTACTTTGTTTTATTCAACCAGAGATAAGTGATTGATTTAAAGATGATTTGTATAGTTGGCAAGAAGATATCTACAAGACAAATTAGGAGTTATGCTTTAAATCTAATTGGCTACATTGTTTTTCATGCCAAGAATCAAGAATCAAGAAATAATGAATATTATGTCTATATAAGAGACAAGCTTAATTCATTCATGAATGGGATTAAGGGGAGTGAATAGAAAGAGGATGCTGAAGAGAAACTGATGAAGAACAACTTCATGCAGTCCTGATCAAACAAGCTGAAGGAAGAGCTAAGGACTTCTGCAAACACCGATGAACAGTGAGCACATCATCACAGAGTAGAAAGTATGGAGCACAAGGATTAATTGATACATTGGTCAGAGAGGTAATGTACTTAAATAGATCTAAAAATCTGCAATTCAAAGTTGCAATATGAATAGGTCACAGTGTTTCAGTTTAACCATTGAAGCATCAAGTCTCTTAACTGAGTAGGACTTAACAATCTTCTATATATTGAGGTACATCTCAAGGAGTGCCAAAACGGTTGATTCATGAAAGTAGCATTAGACTTGCCTTATACCTATTGACAGTCTAAGGAGGCTGATTCAAGGATGGTAGCAATAGATGCCCGATACTAAGTGACAAACTCCATGTATAAAATCCTCTAACAAGGTCGCACTTAACAATGTATTTGTAACCTTTAACAGGGTTGGCTCCTAACAGGGCTCACTTTAGAAGAGTGCAAATTTGGGGTACCGGTCCCAGTGGTTTTTCCCTTAACAGGGTTTCCATGCTAAAATTCATGTGTTATGTGTGTATGATTCATTTCTTTACTGTCTTGCATCTTACATAGCTAACTCTAAATTGATCGGTATACTCTGCTTATTTATTGAGTTTCGGTAATTAGTTATACTGCTTATTAGTAATCAAGAAATAATAAGGATTGACAGAGAAAATTGACAGATAGTTAATCTTTAGTATTATTTCATGGCATGCATCTTGTGGGGACATAATAATCTAAGTTTTATTGATTGGTGGTCAAGTTTGAAGGATAAATTTTTGAGGCCACTGATTCACCCCCCCTCTCAATTATTACTAACAATTGGTATTAGAGATTGTGTGTTTATAAAGGAAGGTTTCAAGACCTAAGTCAAGATCACAAGATGAATAGATGAGATGTGCCCAAGTTGAACAAAGACAACTTTGCTTCATGGCAAATCAAGATAAGACTCCACTTATCAGGTATTGGTAATGATGTTACTCAATTCCTAGATACTAAATATGTGTTTCCCACAAGAGTATTGACAGTAGATCAATTGAGAGAGAAGCATGAGCACAATTGCATGGTCATAGAGCTTTCTTCCTCACTCTCTGATGCTGAATTTATAGATGTCAAAGATTGCAAAATTGCAAAGAAGATGTGAGACAAACTGAAGCTTGTACACGGAGGTGATATGAATATTCTGAGAGCCAAGGTAGAAAGCCTTAGAGGAAAGTTTGATGATCTCAGAATGAAAGAAGGAGAAAACATCACACAATACAACACAAGAATCAAAGAAGTAGTCAATGCTATAGGAGGAGTTGGAGGTACACTTGAACATGAGACAATTGTAAGTAAAATCTTAAGAACCTTACTACTTGTATATGCTATTAGAGTTTCTTTCATTCAAGAAATGAGAGTAGTAGCAAACAATACAGTTACTCTTGATATTTTAATTGGTACACAAATTTCATTAGAGATGAATAACTTTGATAATAGTGTCTTTACCAAACTTAGAGTTTGCATTTAAATCTTCTACGAGAATAAGCAAATCAAGTCATAGACACACATCTAGAAGAGATAGTGAAAGTGAAAGTGAAGAAGAAGATCTAGATGAAATAGAAGCACTTATGGCTATAATAATGCAGAGAGGCAAATGTAAATACAAAGGCAAGTTACCACTTGTATGCTTTAATTGTAAAGAGATTGGACACTTTGTTGCAAGATTTCCTAACAAAAGAAATTATGACAGAGTTAATGACAGATCTTTTGAGAAGAAATCTGATAGAGGTGATGACAAGGATTACAGAAGTTATCGACAATCAGAAAGAAGAGATACCCAAGACTACAAGGACAAAGGTAAGAAAGCTAGCTACCTAGCTGCTTGCAAAGATGAAGATACTGACACCGAACTTGATGCAGACATCGAGATGGTGTTTGTCGCTATGAAAGAGGATTCAGATGAAGATGAAAGGTATGTAGAATCTGCACTCATATTTAAGGTTAGCAAGAATGACATCTAGATTATAGATAGTGGCTACACTCACCACATGACCGGTGACAAAGAAAATTTTAACACTTTTGAGTATTATAATGGTGGTACAGTAAGAATGGGTAATGATACACCTTGTCCAGTTGAAGGTAAAGGAACTATAATGTTGAATAACCTGATTAAATGTGAAAATGCTTCTTCGGTAAAAGGATTGAATTATAATATGTTGAGTGATTCTTAGCTGAATAATTTAGGTCACAGAGTAGCATTTGAGAATAAAAAGGCAAAGATCTTCAATGAATTAGGAAGATTGATTGGTACCGGAGAACAGACTAAAGGTAACTTATTCTATTTGAATGATACTAACACCACTTGCTTAATGACTAGAAACAAAGACATATAGTTGTGGCACAAAAGATTGTATCATGTGAATTTTGACAACATGAAAAAAATAAGAAGAAGGAGAAATGTAAGAGGCTTACCGACGATGTCAGAGCCTGACAACATCATGTGCAATAATTGTAAAAAAGGTAAGATGAAAAAGTCTAGTTTCAAAAGTAAAACCCATACATCTAATGATATTCTAGAATTAGTCCATACTGATCTATGTGGACCAATGAGGACAAAGAGCTATTATGGAGATAGATATTTTATTCTCTTTGTTGATGATTACTCTAGAATGATGACAGTTATGTTTCTAAAAGATAAACCTGAAGCATTCAAGATGTTTAAATGGTATAAGGCTATGGTAGAGAAACAAAGTTGTAAGAATTTAAAATTCTTGAGATCAGATAGAGGATGATAGTTTATATCAGATGAATTCACTAAAATCTGTAATGGGCATGGTATAAAAAGATAGGTTTCTGCACCAAGAACACCACAACAAAATGGGATTGTTGAGAGAAGGAACAGATCCATAGTTGATTGTGCAAGAACACTGATGATAGAGAAAGGCATCACCCAAATATTATGAAGGGAAGTTGTCAATACTACTATCTACACATTAAACAAAGTACAATTGAAGAAAGAAACAAAGAAGACACCCTATGAGCTATGCTATGGTAAAACACCAAATGTAAGTTACTTCAAAATCTTTGGTAGTCAATGTTATATCTTAAAGGATGATAGAAATGGAAAGCTTGATGCCAAGAGTGATGAATGTATCTTTCTAGGGTATTCCACCAAAAGCAAGGCTTCTAAATGTCTTATTAAGGCCTCTAACAAAATTGTTGAAAGTGCAAATGTAAAGAGATAGATGAATTTGCAAAAAAGAATGAGCTGGAAAGCACAAAAGAACTAGAGGACTACAATAATTTTGTATACTTTGAATAATCCAACACTCTTCCTGAGCAATAATGCTTAATTCCAGAACAACAGAATGTTGCAACCGATGGTCAGGCTACAAATACCAACGATCAGGATAATGATCAAAATAATGTGCAAGGTGATGAAGAACAAAATGAAGGAAAAAATGATGATCAAGCTGATAGACAAAGAGTTGTACCTATACTTGCAAGATATGTAAGAAGGAACCATCCAGAGATCTAGATCATAGGAGATAAGAAAGCTGGTACAAGAACAAGAAGTAAGTCTTTAAACTCAAGTTGTTTAATTTGCGAGCTTGAGCCAAAATCTGTCAATGCTGCACTTGATAATGAAGAATGGATAAGTGCTAATGAAGAATTGATAATGAAGAATTGATAATGAAGAATTGATAATGAAGAATGGATGAGATTGAGAAGATTGAGAAGAACAAGACATGGTCACTTGTGCCAAGACCAGATGACAAGAATTTCATCGATACTAAATGGATATTCAGGAACAAGCTGAATGAGAATGGAGAAGTCACAAGAAACAAAGCAAGACTAGTATGCAAGGGGTATGCACAAGAGGAAGGTATTGAATATGGAGAGACCTTTTCACCCGTTGCTAGGCTAGAAGGTGTAATAATAATACTTGCTTATGCTGCTTATAAAGGATTCAAGGTATATCAAATGGATGTCAAGTCTGCATTCCTAAATGGAATACATGAAGAAGAGGTATACATTGAGCAACCAGAAGGGTTTGTAGATCCAAACAAGAGAAACATGGCTTGTAGACTTCATAAAGCCTTGTATGGATTAAAACAAGCTCCTAGAGCCTGGTATGAATGACTTCATTTCTATCTTATAAGTATTGGATTTGTTAGGACTAGTGAAAACAATAATCTTTATTTGAAGGAAGATACTGACGCTAACACTTTGATTGTTGAAATATTTGTTGATGAAATCATATTTGGAGGCAATGATATGCTATGCAAATCATTTTCTAATGAGATGAGAAAAGAGTTTGAGATGTCTATGTTTGGAGAGATCAAGTTCTTTCTTGGTCAACAAATCATGCAACAATGTGAAGGTATTTTCATTACACAGTCCAAATACATTAAAGAGGTCTTGAAAATATTCAAGATGGAAGATTCCAAACCAGTTGGAACACTGATGGCTACTGGATGTAAGTTGACAAAGGAGGACAAGACAACAGAGGTAAATCAAACTTTGTACAGATTAATGATTGGAAAACTCATGTATTTTGTACACACTAGACTAGATGTCGCACATGCAGTAGGAATAGTTGCAATATTTTTTTCTAACCCCAGGGAATCACATATGACTGCTGTGAAAAGAATTTTAAGATATCTGAAGAATACTAAGGAATATGGCTTATGGTATAGAAGATAAGGAAAATTTGAACTTAAGGTGTTTACCAATGCTGATTGGGCTGGAAATCTTGATGACCGGAAGAGAACAACTGGAGGATCATTATTTATGGGTTACAGACTTGTCACATGGATTAGAAAAAATCAAGGATGCATCTCTCAGTCTACTGTAGAAGTAGAGTATGTTGCTTCTGCTGCAAATTTCTCAAGTATTGCGTGGATCAAACAGTTACTAGAAGGTATGCATATGAAGATCTTAGAACCAGTGATTATCTATTATGATAACACCAGTGCAATAAACATTTCCAAGAATCTAGTCATGCATGCTAAGACTAAAATCATTGCTATCAAGTATCATTATTTGAGAGAACAAGTTCAAGCAAAGGAAGTGACACTTGAGTATGTGAAATCCAAAGAACAATTAGTTGATATCTTCACCAAGCCACTGCCCAAGGACACATTTGAGTACTTGAGAAAAATACTAGGGGTTAAAACCTTGTCTACCAGTTAGTAAAATGACTGAAGGCTTCATCAACCTACATATTATCAGAATATCAGTAATGTTTATGGAAGCAAAGATATGAATTTCAAAGCTACATCTAATTACAGACAGGTATATATCTTCATCGAGCACCAGAGCATATTGCTGCTGGATAAGGGAAATTCAAGGAATATATTATGGATGGAGAGAAATGAGTGTTTGACATGAATGTCAGATATTTGTAAGATATTTGTTTGGCATAGTTGTCAAAGGGAGAGAAGTTATCCATATTATCAGATCTTTCTAGAAAGGGAAAGAGATTATCCACTATCACATTACTCCATTAGGGAGAGATTATATCCTTAGGGAGAGAAATTGTATGGAAAGATTATACAAAGGGAGAGCTACTGACAAGAGAAAAAGACATCAAAAGAGAAGAATAGTCAAGGGAGAGAAATTGACACAAGGAGAGAACACAAAACATCAAAATAAAGAGAGCTGAAAGAATCAAATCTAAGCTAAAACAGAGCTTACCGATGGTCATACATTTATCGGTTATCAGAACAAAAAGATTGGTAGTTTGATGAATCTCAACTATTGTATTTCATATTGTATTATAAATAGTATATCGTGATAATATAGTATGTTTCTATCAATGCCAAAGGGAGAGATTGATGACATGTAACTGATTGAATGTTTGACAATGTTAAGTTGAAGATAATGCAAGGCATTAAATTAGTTAATGTATTGTATTGTCATTGATGTCAACTTGATATCATCTGTACGGTCATGTACATAATGCCAAAGAATTTAGAAAACTAAAAGAACAAAGGTTATGCTTTCAGCAATGCATAAAAGTCAAGTATTCACTAAGTGACAAACAACACCGATGGAGTGCACATCGACGGACAGAGAAAATAAGAACAGTCACAGGGATACCCGATGATCAGAAGTATAGTGTTTCCTGACAAAGAAAACCACTGGTTGCCTGATGAGCTAAAGAAAGTGTTGCTCGACGAGTAAAATTCCAATGATGCCTGACAGACAGAGATCACAAAGCTAACTAGAGTCTCACCGACTGAACTGTTAGTTGTCACTGACAACTAACTACAATGTTGACCGACAGAAAAGAAAGTTTAAAAAATGACAAAATATCTAGCTGGCAGAGCTAAAAGTAGACTTAACTGGTTGTCTACTTTGTTTTATTTGACCAGAGATAAGTGATTCATTTAAAGATGATTTGTACAGTTGGCAAGATGATATCTATGAGACAAATAAGGAGTTATGCTTTAAATCTAATTGGCTGGATTGTTTTTCACGCCAAGAATCAAGAATCAAGAAACAATGAATATTATGTCTATATAAGAGAAAAGCTTAATTCATTTATCAATGAGATTAAGGGGAGTGAATAGAAAGAGGATGCTAAAGAGAAACTGATGAAGAACAAATTCATGCAGTCCTGATCAAACAAGCTGAAGGAAGAGCTAAGGAATTCTGTAGACACTGATGAATAGTGAGCACAACATCACAGAGTAGAAAGTATGGAGCATAAGGATTAATTGATACTTTAGTCAGAGAGGTAATGTACTTAAATAGATTTGAAAATCTACAATTCAAAGTTGTAATATGAATAGGTCATAGTGTTTCAGTTTAACCATTGAAGCATCAAGTCTCGTAACTGAGCAAGACTTAACAGTCTTCTATATTGAGGTACATCTCAAGGAGTGCCAAAAAGGTTGATTCATGAAAGTAGCATTGTACTTGCCTAATACCTATTGATAGTCTAAGAAGGAGGTTGATTCAAGGATGGTAGCAATAGATGCCCGATACTAAGTGACAACCTCCATGTATAAAATCCTCTAACAAGGTCGTACTTAACAGTGTGTTTGTAACCTTTAACAGGATTGGTTCCTAACAAGGCTCACTTCAGAAGAGTGAAAATTTGGGGTACTGGTCCCAGTGGTTTTTCCATTAACAGGGTTTCCACGTTAAAAATTCATGTGTTATGTGTGTATGATTCATTTCTTTACTCTCTTGCATCTTACATAGCTAACTCTGAATTGATCGGTATACTTTTCTTATTTACTGAGTTTTGGTAAATAGTTATACTGCTTATCGATAATCAAGAAAGAATAAGGATTGATAGAACAAACCAATAGATAGTTAATCTTTAGTAGTATTTCATGGCATGCATCTTGTAGGGACATAATAATCTAAGCTTTATTGATTGGTGGTTAATTTTGAAGGATAAATTTTTAAGGCCACTGATTCACCCCTTCTCTCCATTATTACTAACAACGTGCAGTTGCCAAATGTAGATACCACTTGCAGTTGCCAGTGATGGCGGACAACTCCACTACCAAAGAGGCGATATTAACTCGATGTGACTGGTAGTCCAGAAATTGTAATTATTAGATGTTTTATGAATTTCCATTTGGCATTTGATAATTTTAGATTTTAGTTTTACTTTAAAGTTTAAAGAATAACTACTTTAAAATTTCACAATTTTGCAGTTGCACAGTCACACATGTGACATGATACATGCAAAATTTAAGTAATATTACTATTAAATAAATAACATGATGTCATACATTAACAATTTAACATTTGTTTGGTTCATTTTCAATTTCACAAATTATAAAATCATATATGTCACGACTCACACATACATATTTTACAATTAAATTCATAAAAACAAACTGAAATGAAGTTGCAAAATTTTCATTAATATTTTCTATAAATTTACAATATTCAGAATTTCAGACTTGGAGACTTTCACTTGAAGTCCTTACAAAAATTTAAAGACAACCTACTATAGTGAAAATTTCAAAATTTTCAGGCGGAGGCCATAGGGACACAACACTAAGGATTTTCCCCTCCGTCTAAGTAGAAATTTCTAGAGACAATAAGCTCTACAAATTCATATAACCATCCGTAGTCCACCAAGTCATCCAATAGAAACCATTTTTGAAGAAAATCCCTACCAATCTGCGCCCATTTCCTATGGCACGCCAACTGCTGAACATCCAGGTTTAAAAGAAAAGGTTGAATGGCCACATCTTTGTTTGACTTGAAAAGCTTGTGTATATCACTTGCCCAAGGGATCCCCAACCCTAATTTTTCATAAACAAAAACCTCAACAACGTCACCCAATAATTCATGTTTGAATAGCTTCCTTAACAGAAGGAGCATATCCATCTTCTCTCCCTCGAGGTCCAAAAGAGATGCCAAAAAATGAGACATAGTGTCCATGTTAACTCGGTACCTATCGATATTTTCTAAAAATTGACGGCCCAACACCATCCTCAGCCTCATTTGTGAAGGCTCCAAACTCCTTGCAAACTGATTCAAGGGTTTGGTTTGAGACCAGGCCCAAAAAGGCCTTCTGTTCTTCCCCATACGTGCTTATCAAACGGATAGGAGTGTCCATCTTAAAAAAAAAACTACCACAATATCTGAAATTATACTAATACAACCTAAAAACCAAAACTAGAGGCAATCTTTCAAGCACTAGAAAAGGAAGACCCAAACCAAAGGAGAATTGAAGAAGAAGGAAGCATAGATCATTTATAAACAACCCTTAATTCTTTCTATAACCTAAATAATTCATTTGTCCTTCAAAATTCTATAAATCTTTCATATTAAAAGCACAGTCGTTCATATTAAAAGCATGAGTGTGTGAAATTAGAAATAGCCAGATTTAGTGTCAGTGATAAACCATTTCTTTTATTAATGACAATTGTGATACATTATCAACCGTCCACCTAAACAGATGTAAGACTTGATACGTGTAAATAATGATGTCATTATGTGATGTTGCATTAATTAGATAATAGTTATGGTGCAGATTAATTAAACTTTAGCCATTCATCTAGGATCATCAAATGGTCTCGAATAAGACATTTACCATTATAAAATGATGGATGTTACTGTTAAGTTGTGTGTCGATGTAAATTTTTGTGCTTATGGATACCAACATGTGTTTAATCTGCAAACAAGTTATTAGTTGGCATTGGCCCGCATGACGCATTGACAAGTCCCATCGTTTGAAAATCGCCAATAAAATATTTATTTTTCCCATACTTAACGATAGATTAGCCAATTTTTTTTTTTTTTTCAAAAGGCACATAAAATTCGCCAGCACAAATTTTTTTTTCCCTTCAACAAAAAATCATTCGCCTCATATATTATAATGTATTTACTTCAAAAGAAAAAAATTTGCCTCACACAATATATATTTTCCCCACATTAATGTGTTATTCACCAGGATTTTATGGAATTTTCATTGGGCAGGGAAAAAATCGTCTCCACCTTTATATTATTTTCCTAATTTGGAAAAAACATTCACCATCATGAAGAAATTGTTTCCCCTAAATTAATGTGCGATTCACCAAGATTTTACACTTTTTCCTAGGAGGGGGTTTCTTAAAGTTATCCCTGGGTGTCAGATATTAGTAACCTTTTATCATTGAACAAAATCACTATGACTATATCATAAAAGAGAAATAACACTACATATTGCTATTATAAAGAAGCAATCATGATTCATGTTGACATGTCTTTCATTAGGAAAATATGGCATGTAGTGGATCAAGCATTAGGACATGACAAAGCTGATTTGAATGATAAAAAATAGTAAAATGACAAAAGATATTAGTAAACCAGTGGCATTAATGTTGATAATGTCAAGTGAAGTAGAAGGACATCGGGAACAACTATCATCATGTCACAGTGGTGCCTTACGGACCAAGTTATTTAACAAGGGATAAAGCGACCATAAGTATAAAAGACAACATTGAAGCCATTGTCGAAAATGACAACTACAAGATACAATGTTTTCATGTCACTGATATGAGCATAAGACAGAAAGATAAGTCATAAAAGATGCAACAAGAGCAACAATAATACATGAAAATAATGTTGGATGCAATGGAATCACAATGAATAGAAAGGAGCAACTGTCATGCCACAAAATTAATGGAGTCTTTTACAATTCTTGAAGGTACACGAGCCCTGTACGTAGCTGGACATGTATTTGTTTCTATGATGATTATCATTATTTAAAAAGACATGGCAATATAAAAACATGGAGTATATAGGCGAATGAAATTCATTTTTAGTTACAAAAGTGAGCCCAGGTGTAGATTTTCAAGTAAAATCAAAGCATGATGAACAACAAATTTTAAAGTCTCAAACAAAGCATTTTTATATACCCAGATGTTGTTTTTCAGATGAGTACAAAAAAGGCCATCAAGAAAAAATAAGAGTTACAGTGATAAGACAATCTCATGAGCAGGAAGGCATAATGCCATGAATACAATAGTGAGATATAAATGAAAGATACAACAATATATGTCCATTAGGAAATAACCTCAGAGCTTTTGATAAAGCACAATAAGGAAAACATTCTATCAAATCATGGGGGTACAGTGGTCATCAGTAGTGCTGCTATAAATGAGACCAAGTACAGGGGCAACGAGGAATCCCTAAGGGAATAAGAAAAAGAGCTAAAAGACAACAACAGAAGGGCACTTCTACTGTCCAGAGATCAAAATGATTGTTCTAGTGGAGTTATTCACTATCTTTGAACTATAGTCATGCAAAGTGGTTTCAAATAAGACAACAGTAATAACAGTAAAAGACACTATTTAATAAACATTATTCAATTTATTGAAAGACATTGACAACCCCACTATGCATGATATGTTGAAGTAAAAAAGAAAATTTTGATTGCTTTATCAAATACCCATATGCACCATTGTTGTGGGAAATCTCAGAGGTGGGTCTAGGGATTGCTGAGATGTTATTATGCTATGAAGATCAGTGAACAACATCAACGATTTTTTAAGCTTGTAGCACCAAAGCATATAAACAATTTTGGAAATTATCCAATAAGCTACTTATATTTTAGAGCAACAATAAGAGAACTTCGTGCATCAAAGCTACAACCATGAAGAGAATACAATATAGAGATCAAAGTATAAGATTGCATCTATAACTATAGTGTGCAAGGAAGTCAATGCAAATAAATGTGGTGTCTTTGCGGTAACAGTGGCATAAATAATGGAGTTTACAGTCAATTAATAGACCATCAACAAAGTACAACAACAGTACCAATCATAGATCAAAACTCAAGAAGAGGATTCAATACAAGTAAATGTTGTTACAGTCATAGTCTCAACCAGTCACATGGAAATGACCAAGAGAATACAAGAGTAGTGACTCAAAATGTTTTAAAAGACAGTAATAAGAAAAGAGTTATTACCATTACTTAAGTAGTGCTGAAACAATAAATAGATGAAGGAAAAAGTGGAGTCATTCTATTTGAGAAAAATCCTCAAGCTTGCTGTGAAAATAAATAGCGATATACATAAACAAATTTGCATGGAAAGTTACAGAAAATAATATGCCGCAACATGTACATCATAAAGTAGAAAGACATTTCCATTCTTTTCTCAATAAATAGAGCTCACAAGTTCTTTAGATGGTTGCTTACCTATTATTATATATCAAAGATATAAGAAAAGAAGAAGAAGCGAAAATCCTCTAGGATCTCTGCAAATCTCTTCATCGAAAGGCCACAAAGGTTCACATTCTTCTCCAATAAACCCCAACAAACCATGGCGGCCGCGTGCGTGGAGACAACCGAAGAAAGGAGGAATACAAAATAAGATTGTTACGCTATCTCCGCAAGGGAATGCTCTCACAACTTTGATGTTTTCCATGAAAGATCTTGCAAACGTTCAAATTCCCATGCAAATGGAACCCAGGCAGAGCTCGAGCATATCGACAATGCAAAGTGAGAAAATGAATAGGCTTAGGGTTTCTTTTTACCCTATATCAACAATGCAAGGAGTGCATTTTTTTATTATTATTTTGTTGCCTTCGTTATATTATTAAATGATATTTCTTTTATATCATTTGGTTTATATTGTTTGAAGTCCAAATGAAATGTAATATAAGTAAAGAACAAATATCTTATTTTTAAACAATTTAATAAATATTAATCGTTAATTTAAAGTTTATTATTTTAACAAATATTATTAAATTAATAATTTTATTGAGTGATTTTTATTATCATTTCATAAATCTTACTAATATAATTAATATTTATCAAAATAATGAGCTATAAATTAAGTATTAATTATTATTAAATCATTACAAATATTAAAATATATTATTATTCATTTATCTAATCAATATCTCTGATATTTATTAAATAAATGAATTATAAAACATTTAATATTTGTAGTGTAAAATAAGATATTTATTTTTTACTTTTAAAAGGTCAAAAAAGAGATATTTTGGAGAGTTATGACAAATTCCTAAGGTCAAATTACAGTTGTTAGAGTCTGTAGGAAGTTATTATATTTTAGAGGCTCCTTATGGGCTGTTTGAGGGATAAGACTGCATTTATAGAGGGTATTTATGGTGGTCTTTATGAGGAATGAATTTGGGGACACCTATATACATTTTTAAAGTCTTTTGAGGGGCTCAAAAATGGATTTTTTCCTTGCATCCGACCCAGAAGTTATTGCTTGCATTTATGATGCAGTTGGATGAAAAATGTATAAGTATAAGCTGAGGCTTCATTGTAAAGAGGTTCTTTTTCCTTTAGCTTGATGTTTTGTAACTATTTCCATGTTCTTAACAAAAGTGAAGGGTTTTTGTAACCCATTTTCAAAGAGAATACATTTTGCAACACCTTTTTTGATAGTAATAGATAGCTGGTACCTTCTCAATTTTGTTTGTTCCTGCTATTGTGTTTCCTTGTTGTTAATACAAGTTCTTGTGATGTTCTTCATCCTTGGAGTGGTATTGAATGTTGGATTTTTTATGCAAGAAGATACATAGTTCTTTGCAGGTCCTAAGTTGTGTTGCTCATAAGTGTTATGTATGTGGAGCCTAATCAAACTCAGGTTCTTTCGGTGTGGTTTCCCCCCCAAACTTATCTATAGGGGATTGGGGGCAACGCCCCCAATCTCAGAGTCAAGGGGCAAAGCCATCAATTTTCTATTAGTCAGAGTATTTTTGCCCTAATTAGGTTAAAAAGTCAAAAATACTTGTGAAAATGGCTTAGGGTTTGAGATTCATAGTATGAGTGATTTTGTAGCTTCCTGTGGTGGTATTGAGTTGTAGGTTTTAGATTGTAATAACTGGATAATAATAAAGACATTGGACTCACTGTTGGTGGACGTAGCCCAGGGATTGGGTGAACCATGTTAAATTTATGTGTTATTGTGTTCTCTTCTGTGTGTTAATATTTGCATTTTTTGCTTATTATTCTAACAATAAGAACCAGTCTTATTTTGTGAGATAGGGTCTTTCTCCTCTTAAAGGTTGAGCTTATTTATCCTTCTTATGGATTGTTCATGCAAATATTAGGTATCATTGAGTTGTGTAGAAAATATTTGTATTACTAGTTTTATGGTGTATTATTTATATGTGTAGATCTCAGATTTCATTTGGTGCATCACCTTTAGGAAGTTAGATTTCATTTTTATGTTTCCTTCTGCCCCTTTTCCTTTGCAAAAATCTTAGTTTAGGATTGTATTAGGTGAGGTGCCATCAAGAAACAACTTACTCTGGAGGTCAGCTCCCAATATCTGAGCCCACAATCAAGGGAGCTTTCCCATGTATCACTAGATTGTTGGGTTTACTCAATGGGGTGCAGATTTTAGTGATAACAGGAAGCTTAGTTGGCTTTTGATGAAATAAAAGTGGTAATTCAGCAAACACCAGTGTTGAAATCCCCAGATTATAAAAAACCTTTCTCTTTGTTTTCTTTTGCTTCATTTCATACTATTACTGCAGTGTTGTTGCAGAAGGATGGTGAAGGTTTTGAACATCCCATCACATTTTTTAGTAAGTCTCTACAGGCAGCAGAACTTAATTATGAGATACTGGCAAAGAAGACCTATGCTTTGGTCAAAGCAGTTAAGGTTTTTAGACCTTATTTAGTTTGTGCAAAATGACTGCTTATGTCCCACATGCAAAAGTCAAAGACATATTATCTCAATCTAAAGTCACTGGAAAAAGATGCAAATGGATCAATAGGATTCAGGAATTTAACTTGGAAATTCAAGTCACAAAACTGGTTAGGGGTCTAGGTTTGGCTAAAATTATGACTGATACAAACATGGAGTTAGCCCAGATTAATAATGTCCAGAATGTAAGTATGAATCACACTAGCATTGAATTGCAGCCATGGTATGTTGATATTGTGTTTTTTCTAAAAAATTCTAAATGTCCATAACACATGTCAAATACTCAGAAGAGAACTTTAAGGCTGTAGACTCAAAGGTATGTATTAGTGCAGGGTGATTTATTTTGGAAAAATAGGGATGGAATCTTGTTATTTTGTTTGGATGAATCACAATCTAAGTGGGTATTAAATGAAATGCACAATGGTGTTTGTGGAGGGCATTACTTTGCCAAGACTACAACTCATAAAATAATCAGAGTTGGTTTTTATTGGCCCTATATTTTTAAAGTCACTCAATAGTTTGTGCAGAGATGTGAGCCTTGCCAAAGGTTCTCTTCCAATATGAAATTTCCAGGGGCATTGTTGTTGAATCCTATGATAGTTGAAGCACCTTTTTCCCAATGGGGCATTGATTTTATTGGTGAGTTTGCAGAGAAGTCTAGTGGAGGCCATAGTTGGATTCTTGTGGCTACAAACTATTTCACCAAGTGGATTGAAGAAATACCATCCAAAAAGGCAACCAACAAAGTGGTAATGGATTTTCTAATGGATAATATCTTGACTAAGTTTGGTGTGCCTACTAGGTTGATAATGGACAATGCCATGTGTTTTAGATCTGAGGAGTTCAAGGACTTCTGTGAAGATTATGACATTATTTTATCTTATTCTTCACCCTATCATCCACAAGAAAATGGGCAAGCCGAGTCTAGCAACAAAAGCATAATGAAAATCATTAAGAGGACTTTGGAAAAGAATAAGAAATCATGGCACTCAAAGCTGAAGTTACCTCTTTGGGCTGATAGGGTAATAGTAAAAAGAGCAATAGGGGTCTCCCCTTTTGAGATGGTTTATGGAACTCAGGCAAGATTGCCTTTGAATAACCCGTTACCTGTCTATAAGTTTCTACAAGAAGAAGAGTTTGAAGTGTAAGAAACTATGATGGAAAGGATGGTCTAGTTTGTGGAATTGGAGGAGATCAGAATTGAAGCACATAAGAAAAACCTCAAAATTCAACAACAATCAAAGTACCTATTTGATAAAAGAGCCACTAAAAGAAAAATTTAGATCAATGATATGGTACTTTAGTGGAATGTGAGGAAGTAAGAGAAGGGAAAGCATGGCAAGTTTGAGTCATTATTGATGGGCCCTTTTGTGATTCAAAATTTTCATTGACAAGATTCATATTTTCTGGAGGACTCTGATGGTGAGATATAGGAATTTCCAGTGTATGGACAATTCCTGAAGTACTATTTCTCATAATTTCCATTTTTCCATGCATAGTAGTTTAGGTTTCCTTGTTTTAAGCTTTGGTTGTGTTGTGTGTGTATGTACAATTTTGTTTTAGGGTTGGTCCGCATCCCAAAGTTTTGGATTCTAATGTCAATCTTGTAATTAACTTTCCCCAGTCGAAGCCATTGTTAGCACTGTACTCTAAATTTTTTTCATATTTCAAAAGTGGATTTTTCCCGCATAAATGATTTTTTTGTTTTAGCCTTTTCATGTCAAAAATTTGTAAAAATGTGTTTAAGTCTTCTAGCGGTCATCTTTCATGTTTAGTCGCGCAGTCACGCTATTTACCTCAAATGGTCTTTTAACTGTGCAAGTGAGAGAGTGGATGTATTGTAAAGTGGTTGCGCAATCACGGTAGTTTTGTAAAGTGTCAACTTGACTCCGCGAGTGAGCGACGGGGTCATAAAAAATGTTTATCGCTCACTCACGATGTAATTTCATCAAAAAAAATTTAGTCCGCGAGTGCATGAGCGAAGAAGGATTTATGTCTTCTCTTACTCGCTGAGGTAACTTGGCTTAAAGATTTTGTTGTGCGAGTGTGCAACTGATAGAAGTTTTATGTAAATCGCTCACTCATTGACCTTTGTCTCATGTTGTCCTTTTTTGTGCGAGTGTGCGAGTGTAGTGAAAAGTGAATCTTCGCTCACTTGCTGAAATTTTTGGTCTAACATCTTTGCAATTACGAGTGAGCAAATGGTCAGTTTTTAATGTTTGTTTAATATTATCGCTCACTCACCAGTTAAAGTCATCTAATGTTTTTGGGTCTGTGACTGAGCGAAAAAGAAGAAAGGAGGTGTCATCGCTCACTCGCAATGGTTAGTTCACTTAACATTTATGATATGCGAGTGTGCGATGGAAGAGATTGTATTTCATCGCTCAATCGCCAATGATTAGCAGCTGACAATTTTTGAGCTGCGAGTAAAGGATTTTTATGTCGTCGCTCACTCTCTAAGGCTTAGTGGTTAATAGATTTTGGACTGCGAGTGAGAGATGCGGTTAATGATATGTTCTCAAAGGGGTTATCGCTTACTTGCAAAGGGTAAAAGATCAAGTCAAAAAGGTGCTGTGAGTATGCGACAAGGTGAAAATTCAAGCAATGGTTTATTCATCGCTCACTTGCGCAAGCTTAAATGAAAGCAACAACTATCGCTCAATTTTTGGATGATCTTGATTATGAATAAGGATATTACCAGTGCATGATGGAATAAAAGGAAGAGCTTTGTTTCTCACTCACACAAAAGGTTTTGAATGTATGTTTTGTACAATGAGTGTGTGACAACGTGCCATCTGTCTCATTCCCATTTTTAAATGTCAGAAAGAAAGAAATGTACAATCTATTCCAGCGAGGATACACAAGTTTGAATTAATGGAAGCACTAGTTGCAGAAGCCAATGACATGATTTTGCAAGTGTGAGAAGTTGCAGTAAAGAAGACAAGATGTAGATGTGATGGGCTATAAGTATAATTGATTTTCCTGGATTTTGTACAGTTTTTGTTTTCTTCTTTCGTAATTTTCTGAGAAAATTGCAGAGCATATTTTTTGAGATCAATTTTCAGAAGGCAATATGAGTTAGGCTACTACAAGTGCAACTTCCAAGGGAACTGGGAAGAAAGAAGTGATAGTGAAAAAATATTTAGATGAATTTGTAGACCTCTTGCCGGGGACTTCTAGCACAAATAATGAAAATTGGGAAGAATGGAAGGATAAATGGTGCCAATGTAGAAATCCAGTCACACTCAACTATTCAGGTAATACTCTGTTTCATTACTTCTGGAATAATAGGGTTAAGTCAGTCCCTATTTGTAATACGTGGAATCTGAATATGGAAAAATTATTTGTCCCGGATGTCTACATTGACATGGATTTAATCAAAGAACTAGCTAAGAGTTACTGTCCAGTAGCCAAGGTGATTAGGAAGAAGAAAAAAGAAGCCCAAGTGACTATAAATAGAAGGATGGTAGATGAGGTTTTCAAAATCGCCGATGCAATATGTATCAAAATTGACCTGGACAAGATACATGTTGATTATGATAAATGGGAGAAACTCATAAAAAAGCATGAGATTCCGAGATTCATGCCCAAAGGGGATATAAATCTAGTGATAATTCCATAAAATGTAAAACCTCCTTTTGACTTAAATTTCTTCCATAATTATATCAAGTGTATTGTCTATGGTTTGAGAAAAGTGTTGGGCTTCGATGGAGATTCAACTACTATTGCTGATTTGTTAATGATGGCCATGGATATTCAGCATCCAGAGTTCAATACTAATTTTGACTATGTACGTTATGTAGTTGAAGATATACACACAACACTGGTGGAGATACAAAAGGATGTGCCTGTGCCCACTTTCAAGAATTACTCACACCTGATGTTCCTAATTTTATATTACAACAGGGCATCTATGGACAAAGAGCTAGAATTGTTTGATTCAAAGTATGGGGTCGAAATTCCAATTCAGAGATGGACCCAGGTATGGGATAGTGCTTCTGTACACTCCTCTTTTGTTTTCTTTCATAATTGGATTGTTGATCCAATTCTAGATATATTGGGTGTGAAAAGGGAAAGGTTGTCAATTGATGTTAGGAGAGTGTTAAGACCCTGGAATTTCATTTAGGGCTGGTCTATTAGCCACCCCATGCGCTCCCTAAATTTTTCCCACTTAGAATTTCCTTCTTAGAATTTTTTTGGAAAATTACCTAGGCAGATAAAGAATTCTTAGAAGGGTATAAGAAGGGTACTTTTACTCGTAGGTTATAGGTGGGATTTGAATTTTCCATAGAGAAAATAACTTTTGAACAGATCAATGGCTTCTTAAAGAAATATAGACTATCAACCACAGTGTCAAGGTTCTATGACCCAGAACAATTCATTAAGGTAGCTTTGAAAAGTATGACTCCCTAGAAACAAGTGATAGATCATGAGGCCTTAGATGAGGAATATGTTGTGAGAAATAAGATGAACAAAGTTGAGGTTCAGGAGAGAAGAATAAACTAGAAAGACCTCATGAGAGTAGAAGCTAAATAGAAGGAATTAGATAGTTCTTTCTTTGGATTCTTTCCTGATACCCCATACTTGCAGAGAATTGAGAAGATGTTGGATTCATATGACAACGTGATGGCACAAGTGCCAAAATTCAGTACTGAGGATGTACAATCTCAGGGATCCCCACACATAGTGGCTTTGCATGATAAAGAGAATTTAGAACATCATGGAGAAGAAGAAGATGAGGCTGGTGAAGAAGCCACTTCTTCTAGGGAACCACCTAGCAAGAAAAGAAAAATAGAGGATAAGATGGTAGAAGCCATAAAAAGCATGGCCAAAGTAGTAGTGACAGAACATGGAAGGTATTTCAGGAAAATTAGAAAACAATTGCAGAAGGTGCCACAAGATAAAGGCCAGGGAAAAAATGAGATGATCCTAAATACAAAAATGGATGAAAAGGTAATGATGGCCAATGAATTCATGAAGGATGATGAGTTTATCAAATTAGAAGAATTCAAGATTTTCCTAATCAAAATGAAGCAAAAGGACTTAAGGCAGAACTTAATAACAAGAGAAGGGCAAGAGGAAAAGAATGAGGAAATTGTAAAGACACTTTCAGGAATATGACCCTGAGAGTGAGCTAATAACTGTGGAACATGCCAAACTCTTGGTGCAAAATAGTGGAGTGTTATTGATGCCTGATTGGGATTTACAATCCACTTTCATCATTGATCAGATTAGAAGACAAGAAAATCTCATGTTCAAAATAGATTTTGAAATTGATGATGTATTAAGAGGATCAAGATTTGATCCTAAGTATAAAACTCTGTCCATTTGGTCCCTTGCCCCTACTACATAGAAGCCTCTAGTTCTGAGTATAAGAGAAGAAAGGAAAGCAGGAAAAATGATTTGGAATCTACAAAATACCAGTGATACTAAGATTTCTCATTTGATGACCCGAGTTTCATTTATGAACTTGGCTAATTTGAAGATTTGTCTAAGAGATATGAAGAAAATTTTGGCCAGATGATTTCACTGGCCAAGAGGAATGAAGAGGTTATGGTTCATAAAAATTCCTTGGAGGAAGAAATAGGGAAATTGAAAAAGGAACTACAAGAAAAGAAGGAAAGTGAACTCCCTCAGGTGGCTGAAAAGGTTAAGGTAGATGCTTCAACAGAAACAGAGGGTGATTTATCACCAAAAGAAGATTAGACAAAAGAGCCCTTAAAGGAATAGAATGATAATGTTGTTTCTATAATTTTTTCCATACTACAGCACCAGGTGGGTGTATTAAAGCAGGATACTTCACTTGTACACACATTGTATGGATCATTACAGGATGCTTCCAAGACTGCTGTAGAGGCCATGACATTCCTTGAGCCTACTTTCAAAACCTGGTTAGGAAAGAACAGATTGATGGATAAATTAAAGACAACAATTTTGTATAGTGATAATTTCCATGACAAAGTCACAGAGACCATTGAGATGGTAAATTATTTGAATATTACTTATGCTTTCTTCAATAGAAAAGGTGAATTGATAAGCAATAAGTTACAACTGTTTGGTGATTAGTGCCCTACACTCATTCCCAAAATTTATGATAACGCTGGTGTTCTAAAGCCACATCTAGAATGCAAGAAAGAATTTGATGAAATATGGAAGGAAGAGGATGTAAAACAACACTTAGAAAAGGATACAAATGTAGGTTACTGCAATGAATTGATCAATAACTTGTTCAAAGTTGAGGTGGATATGACAAAGTTAATTGCTAAGGTGAAGAAAATTGTAGATGCCAGGTGGAAGAAGCCTTGGCCAAGTTGGAGTAGGAGAAAAATTTCAGTTGGCCCACCGCCAAGGAGGTAAACAGGTGGGAAGCAAAGTTGAAAGGATGAAAAGATATTTCCAAAGCAGCAACAAATTCTGTTTGACTTTGCAGATCCTTTGCCACCTGTGTTCTATTTCTAAGTTGTTATTTTGTTGAAAATAAATTTGTTGCAAGATTTTTTAATCTTCCCATGTAGTCCGAAGCTTGTTGCATCCTTATCTATAAAAGGATTCCAAGACTATTGGGAAAAGGATAACCATTTTTATTTTGAAATACAATTGTATTGTATAAAATTTGGTTTGGGACCAATATTTGATAAGGGTTTTAAAGTCTACAGTTGAATGTAATGTTTCTACTTTGATATGAATACAAATAAGAATCCATCAAAAATTTCTGAACTTCTGATGAATACTTGTCTTTATTTCTGTATTTTAAGTGTTGCTTAAATTGAGTGATCAAGGGTTGTTCAATTTATATATCTGTCAAGCAGATTGTGAAATTTTCTTAGGATTTATTTTAAGGAAAGATTAAAATGCCTTTAGGATTATTTCAGTAAAAATTGAAGTGAGTAATGAATTTAATGATCATTTCAGCATATGTGTGAGAGTTGATTTCAGTTTCAGATCTGTAGTTGTTTATGAGTTTATATTGATGCCAAGTGGTTATAAATCTTCAGAGTGATTCCATACCCTAGGATAAGCACTGGTCTATTTTTCAACTCAAGTGGATGACTATCATTATCAAATTGATCTTTACTATTCTGTTATAGTCTATCAAATAAATGTTACAGAAGTTAGAATCTGTAATTCCACTGTGCACTTGATGGAACAAATGTCATAATTTGAATATCCCAAGTGAAAAAAGGGTAAACCCACCCGAGTTTGTGGAAATCAAAGTGTAGAGGGTTTGAAAACCTTGTTTCTGTCATTTTGTTTCTTGCTTGATCAGTGTTTGGGATAATAGAGAAAGCTTACTGCAAGTATTTTATGTGTTAGAAAGAAAAGGAACTAACATGGCCTTTGATCACTAAGGTATTATGCCAGATGTCCTAACCCCAGACTATTTAAAAATCAAGACTTAAAGTTTGTGATTTTTTGCTACGAGACCCCAAAGAATACATGTTTATGTGGGCTTAAGGTTGGTGGTTGTAAAACTATATTAAATCCAAGTCATCTTTTAAAGAATACAACAAAAAAGAGCACTGGGAAAACTGAATCATTTGAACTCTATGAAATATACCTGACAACTGTTACCATGAATATATGTTCTATTTTTTTTTAAAAATTTGTTTCAATTTGAATTGGTCCACTTGGATTATTTTTTTTTAGAACCGTATCAGAGGAATGATCCTTACACACACCACATTCCTCTATTGTCAAGGATATGTCTACATGGGTGAGCAACATTTATATGGAATAAAGATTTTTTTAGACATTTCATTTTCCAACTTCTACCACTCAAGAACAAGAAATTCTAGAAAACTCTCTAGGTATAATAGAATTACATTTAGAGTCCTAAAACATCCAACATAATAGTGGAATGGGTCTATGTAAACCATGTTGGCAAGTGGCCTGATAAGCATTTCTTATTGGTTTTCATTTATGGAAACACTACTCATTGGCATGGTCGCATGGAGTACAACACAGTTTTGTAAAAATGACTAAGTGCAAAATGCAGTTTATAGGGTACAGTCACACAGTTTTGGTTACCGAGCACCGTATGCATTGAACTAAGGTTTGTGAGATTAGAGAAGTGAACTATGGGATAATATAAACCTTTAGTTAAGGTCTCTTGGCTTTTTGAGTAGACTAGACAGAGTTACAACATGTTGAAGATAGGAGAAGACAATACATCAATGATACAGGGCAAATGAATGGCCGTGATGATTAAAGGAGTAATTTGAGGAATCCAGAAGTGCTACTTTGGATTTGGATTGGGTCCTACCCTAATTTTGTTAGAGTGCGATTTCCAACTATGGATTTGATATTTGGTTAAGTATTGGACACATTTTGTGATGTTCTTGTGAGCCAGTTGGAAGAACTTTTTTGAGATCGAGTATATAAGTAGAGTTTTTTTACGATGCGAAGATGTGTGTGGAATTTGTAGATGCATTGTGATTTTAGGATCATATATAAGTTGATGCAAGATATAATTGGGACTACTTGAGCATAACAGATGCTTGTATTGTTCATTTTGATAAATCATTGTAACAAAACAATATTTCTTTGTAAGAGAAATGTGCTCATTGTACACCCCTAATAGGGTTTCTATCCTTTAATAGGGATTTGTTCTAAATGTAATATTCAGCTCCTAAAAAGGCTCAGTCTCTTAACACAGACAATATACTCTTAGTGCATTATATGTGGGTATCATCCCTACCTGGGTTTTCCCTTGGCCATGGTTTCCTTGTGAACAAATCATGGTGTTATGAGTTATTTACTTTATGTGCATGTTCTATTTATTTCAGTAATTTCATGGTTGAGTTTGAATTGGTTAAATAAGTTTATAAAGTATTGCAATACTAATCCCCCTCTCAGTATTACTTAATCCTAAAAATTGGTATCAGAGCTTGTGGCCCTTGGAGAGAAAACCTAACAGCTTAAGGGAGATCCAAATGGATTCAAGTTTAGAAGAGAACTTTGAAGAAACACTTGAAGACCTTGATAAGGCTAGAGCTGAAAATGGTGATTTGAAATTAAAATTGAGAAGAGAAGAAGGTTTCATCAAGAAGCTTAAGGAACAACTTGAACTTTCCAAGAACCAAAGACAAGACCTTATGGAAAAGATAACAGAGAGATCTGATAATGATTCGTCTAATCAGATCAAGCAACTTGAACAGGAAAAAGAAGCATTGAAGCATGAACATGAAACTAATTCCATTCAAATGGCTAAAGAAATTCAACAAGAGAGATATTGAAAAACCAAAATTGAAGAGATCCTAAAGAATGCAAATGTTGATGGGAATGGTGCAGGTTGAACTTGATGACTACATAATCAAGTATCATGAACTAGAGAAATAAAACCAAATCATTTAAGGAGAACTTGTTGAGGCTAAGAACCACATTGAAAATATTCATGTAAGTAGTGACAAGATTGATGAACAGAGAGAAAGACAGAAGCCTAAAGGTGACATGACAGGAGTTGGCTTTGATAAAGCTAAATGTTCTAAATCTCAAGAAAGGAAATATGAAGAAAAAATAGATGTAGAAAGACCTACTGAAGAAGAAGATAGAGAGAAGATCAAAAATTTTAGAGGAAGATATTTTGGATGCAACAAAGTTGGTCACATGAAGAGGGATTGCAGAGGTGAAGCTCCTTAAAAGCCATTTTCTAGTTATTGTTTCAATTGCTATGAATATGGACATAATGAGACAGAATTTAGAAAACCTGATCAATCCCACACAAAACAAGACTACATAAGAGAGGAAACAACAACTAAGATTAAATGTTACAAATGCAACAACTTTGGACACATTGCAAGGAACTGCAGGTTACAGGTTAATTAGAACAGATCATCTCCTACATGTTATAAATGTAACAATCAAGGACATATAGAAAATTTTTGCAGGTATAATGGAGCTACAAGTAAAAGAAGACCACCACCTATCGTTATAAAGAAAAATGTTGGTGATGTTGGAAAAAGTATGGCAGAATACATGGAAAAGTTTGACAATCAATTTGTGAAAGAGAGTGGTAAAGTTTGGAAAGTGAAGGAGCAGAGTGAGCCTAAGGTTTAGGGAGATTCAGTAGATGCTACTAAACCCTCTCCTAATGTTTTTACATCAACCTAAATGGCCAAGCAGAAATATAACAGAAATATATCCAGCCCCTGTTTATATGGAATAAGCTTTTGCGAGCTTATGGAGAGTATATATGATTGATTTGAAATGCCTATCTAAGATCACATAGTTATACACATTATATCTTGTGATCACTAGATTGATGGTCGACTGGATCAATTGCAGACTTATGAGTTCATTGGGAAATGTGTCAATTCTTACATGGTGAAGTATACATTTATCTTGAACATATCTGATCATTATTCGAGTAGAGGTTAAGGAGACTAGAGGAACAAGCAGAGAAGCTAGGGCATTTTTGTGATCGTTGAGCGTGCATACCCTGATTTGTGAAGAAAAAGGTAATTTTATCACTTGAGAGATTTTGATCAATATGGATACTCTGTTGATTTTTGATGTTAGTGAATGAATGAGGTATAAGTTTAAGAAACATCCCTATAATTATATTGAAGACGATCTCGAAGGCGCATTTTTGCAAACACCCTACAATGTGCTTCATGTGGAGGACATTAGGGCATACATTCATTGCAAATATAAATCACTGGGAGACTTTGAGATCTTCAAAGAGATGAAGGACATGATCAAGGAAGATGGGAAATAGAAGGATGAGTTCTCTCATTTAGAAAACCTAAGCATTAAGTGAATGGCAGAACTCTATGAGTTTGACGAAGAAGAGTGGATAAAGATTATTTTGAGCAGAGTTCATGATTAGTTTCTATGAATTGGTGAGTTTCCTATTAAGATCACCGGTGAGATGAAACATGATGTTATGGGTTTAGATAATTATGGCATTATCCTTGTTGCATAGAAGAACATGAAGAAACATGTGGAAACCCCTACACAGTCTAGATGGGATAAGAAATTGCCAACATCTTTTAGCAAGATGTAAGATTGGTTTCTATGATTCTCGGATACAAACTTCACTATAAAATCCTACCTAATTCGGTATCTATAGGAGTTATTATTATGGCCTACAAAATGATGAAAGAGAATGTAAAGTAAAATCTATGCAAAGTCCTTGCACATCAATTTTTAGAGAATGTGAAGCAGATCAAGTGAGATAAGTCAAAGGCATTCAAGTTTGGGTCTTTATTGATTCATATTTATATTCACATTGTACATATATTTCCTGGAATGCACCCTAGAGCTTGGAAAGACAATGAACCTACTGGAATTCAGATTACAAATAGTTATAGGAGACAAAAGAACACTTGGGTAGATGGGGAATTATTTGCTATGTTTAAAATTTTACAGAGACAAATGAAGGAAAAGGTGAGAATTCTTGAAGCTATGGTTGAGAAATACAAAGATACAATATGTTTCATGGTTGAAACTAATTGTGTGTTCTTTGAGGCAATTGATTGAAGAAAGAAATTATGTTATCCTAAGGGATATGAGGTCAGTTCAAAAGTTATAACTATGCAAGTAGAACATATATTATCTTTTGAGATTGATACCTCTGAAGAAAGATGGGGAACTTATGAGGAGAAATCAACAAAGATCAGAGAAGAACATACAAGAACAACAAGGAGGAGAAAAGTTGAGAATGTGGTAGACAATCTTGCAGCTAAGGCAGGAATTACCAATGATGAAATGAAAGAAGTGAGGAAAAAGATGGCAGAAGGTGTTTCTGGATTGGTGACCACTGCTCCAACACCCCTTCCACCTCCAGAAAATGAAAAGGTTATCAATCTACCTTCTACTATGATCAATATACCTAATACTAAACCTACACCACCCAAGAGGACATCATAGGAAGAGAAAATAAAAGGGATACCTATGAGGAACACATGGTCCTTCCAAAATATTTCATCACCTAAAATACAAAGGACTAAAGTAGAAGAGGAGAAAGAAGAGGAAAAGAAAGCAGGGGAGAAGAAAATAGAGGTAAAACATCTTTGGAAATGAAATCTAAAGATGCTAGCAAAGAGAATCATTAATCAATGAAGCTCAATCAATTGCCTAAGTATTATGAGAGGTTTGATGAGAAAGATAGGATTCTAATTGAAAATTTTTTCATAGATCATATGCTTGTATTCAAGAAGAATCTATTTGAGATAGAAGGTAGCATTCTACAAGAATTGTATGAGAAACTGGAAATAAGGAAATAATTTGTACTAACTAAGGATGAGAAGATACAAAGAAAAGATATAGATGATATGCTACCTATTGTATCATATGATAAACATGAGAGGGTACTAAAAGCCATAAAACCTCTGTTGAGAATAAAAGCAAGACTAATAAAGATAATGGGAAGGAAATATGATGAGGTCATAGAGGACACACATAAATCCATTGATAAAGTATTAATGTAGACCAAACCTAAGAAGGATTCACCCCCTAAGAACAAGTCTACTAAGCCCAAAAATATTCTTAGAGGAGAGTCCTCCAAGCCTACAAAAATGAACATTGCTTCACCTAAATACAAAGAAGATAAAAGTCAGTTTTTCAGTACAATAAAGAAACCAAACTTTTTTGTTGCTCATCTGCCCATGAATTTGGACACCTCATGAGATACAAGTGACCCTTTTCAAGGGAATATTGATATTGTTACTGTTATTGATGGAAGTGATGAATAGAATGAGATAGAGAAGGAAGTTTACACTAAAGCATGAGAACAGAAAGAGAGTACAAATGAGGAAGTAAAGGAATCTGAGACTAAAGTTGAAGTTAAGAAAGAAACACATGTATCTGTTTCTTCACCTTTATTGTTGGCAAGTAGCAATAAACCTATGAATACTGATGTTGATGGAATGGATGAGGATGAATGAATGATGTTATCTTACATATCCTTTCCTAAGTCCAAACAGAGATCATAAGAAAAGACAAAAAAGAAGTCAAAGGTATTGGAAAGAGCAGTTGATAGCATCAAAAAAATTCTACCTCTACCTATTACTTTCCAAGGAAATGACATAGTAGACAACTTGAACAAAGTCCTGGCTGACTTTGATGCTCACTTTGATTCTTTGGAGAAGGCCACAACATTTAGAGTTGGACAAGAGTACATGGCGAAGAAGCTAGAAGAATTATGTAAGTCAATCAGTTGGGATTTGGGTATACTGGACAACATTATCACTGAAGCAAAATCTTGTATAGATCACGGAAGAAAGGTATACAATTACTGTATAAATCCCCTTATGCATGTAAAAGACATAGACAATATCATTGAGAATGAAAAAAAGACTTTAGATGGATTGATGAAGAGTTGTGGGTCCTTTTCGCAAACTATCACTGATTTGGATAAGGAAGTGTCTAGGTTGTTAGAAAAAATCAACGTGCTTGAGACAGAGAAAAGGAGAGTGTTGGGAAGATTTGGTGTGTTGAGGAGTCTAACCACCCCTAAACTATCAATTCTAGAAAAAAATCTTTCAGATATGGAGAAAGCGAAGAAATCACTTACTGAAGACATGCCTATAACACTGAAAGCCACATAAATATCTTCTTTTTCTTTAAATGGATTAATTCATGTTGGTGTGATCTTAGTAAAGACATGAAATACAGAGGCGAAGATCTTGGAAACCTATTTCCAAGATGTACTTCACATGGTATGATTTTTTGATGAGAATTTGTGCAATGTTTATTTGTATATAGATACTATTTATAGTACATATTTTCCATTGATGTCAAAGAGAGAGTAATAAGTATGAAAAATATGCACTTAGTCAGTAGTTTGGTATTGAGCACTTAGTCATTTTTCACAAAGTGTTTCCATCAATGCCAAAGGGGGAGATTGTTGGCAAGTGGCTTGATCAACATTGCTTATAGGTTGTCATTTATTTCAACACTAATCATTGGCATGGTCTCTAAGAGTACACCACAGTTTTGGATATTCAATTTTGTAAAAATCACTAAGTCCAAAATGCATTTTACAGGGTACACTCACACAGGTTTGGTCAGTGAGCACTGTATGCATCGACCTAAGGTATGTGAGCTTAGATAAGTGTACTATGAGTAGTATATACCTTCAGTTAAGGTTTCTTGGCTATCTGAGTTGACCAGAAAAAGTTAAGCATGTTGAAGACAAGCAAAGACAAATACATCAGCGATACATGGAAGATGAATGGCCGCGATGATTAAGGGAGTAATTTGAGGAATCCATAAGTGCTACTTTGGATTTGGATTGGGTCCTACCCTAATTTTGTTAGAGTATGATCACCGACTATGGATTTGATATTTTGTTAAGTATTGGACACGTTTTTGTGATGTTATTGTGAGCCGACTGGAAGAAATGTTTTAAGATCGAGTATATAAGTAGATTTTTTTTATGATGTGAAGATGTGTGTGGAATGCATAGATGCATTGTGATGTTAGGATCAGACCAAATTTGGTGCGAGCTATAATTGGGACTAATTAAGCATAGCAGATGTTTGCATTGTTCATTTTGATAAATCACTGTAACATAACAGTATTGCTTGTAAGAGCAGTGTGCTCCTTGTACACCCCTAATGAGGTTTCTATAAGGGCTAGGTCTCCTAATAGATGTTTGCATTGTTCATTTTGTAATATTCAGCTCCTAGAAGGGCTAGGTATCCTAATAGAGACACTATACTCTTAGTGCATTATTTGTGGGTATCATCCCCATCGGGGTTTTCCCTTGGCCAGGGTTTCCTTGTGCACAAATTATGGTGTTATGAGTTCTTTACTTTATGTGCATGTTCTATTTATTTCAGTAATTGCATGGTTGAGTTTGAATTGGTTAAATAAGTTTATAAAGTGTTGTAATATTGATTCACCCCCCTCTCAATATTACTTAATCCTAACAAACCCTAGAACATAACACAATTTTAATGCAACACAACACAAATTAAGATCCCTCGCATAATTAAAATTACAATAAATTCTATAACATAACTTTTGAATTTGGATCTGTCATGCATAGAAAATCAATAGGTGGTTATCTTCTTGAACTGTAACACATGATAGTTCTTAATCTTCTAAAAGAGAGGCATTTGAATTGTAAATTCTTAAGAAGCTTTGATCTTCACAATATCTGTACACCATGATTGATGGTTTTTTTCTTCTGTTAACTTCATAATGACATTAGTCTCTACCCTATTCTTGACAAATATTCAAACACCAGATAAAGTTTATAAAGTTATTTACTTCAACAATATCTTTTTGTCTATCTCCTGTCATTCCTACTTTGTCCTTGAAAATATTTATATACCAGATAACACTTATAAAGTTGTTTACTTCAATATTAAAGTTATTTTTATTATCTCCTATGATTGATTGATAGTGATTATATTGTAGATTCTATAGTCGGGAGGTATTGGAAGGGTAAATCCCAAGTATTGATAGCACCCCTTCATTGCCATTCATTGTATAGTTGGGACAATAAATATTTCTCAGAACTATTGTTTTTCACAAAAAATGCCATGTCTTATGTAGACTAGATGATTATAATTGTTAGTTATAATCATTGTTGGTTCTTATATTTATACAAGGATTATGCTCCTTGGGGAACCAATAAATGAAAGGTCTTAGAAGTTTAATGACTTCATGGTTCTTGTGCTTCCCAAGATAGTGATGAACTTTTTGATTCTCTTTCTAATCAAAGATATGCATCTGCATGTAATAATTAGTCATGAGAAAGTTTTTCTCTCTTCCCACTATAAGGTGTATCATTAGACATGAACACGCTTTGCTTGAAATAATGGTTCCCAACAAAAGAGTTGCTATAGATATGTGACATTGCTGGTCTTTGACATTAATCTCTTTTTCCCTCAACTTGGACAATATTAAATCATTACATATATTACATGGATAGGGATTTGATTGATTCTAATTTACCTCTTCTTGTTTTGTTTACCTCATATAGTTCTATGAGCTGAGTTGCCTTTCTTCAACTAGGGTTTTTCCTGAAGTTATTTTATTATAACCGGTTTACAATTTAACTCTCATTGGTCTATGTTTTTTCACGTGTGGACATTAGCATATTTTCATTCTTTCTTGAAAGCTATAATTTTTTTACATTGAATTTGTAATAAA
This sequence comes from Thuja plicata, assembly GCA_018584345.1. Classification (NCBI taxonomy): domain Eukaryota; kingdom Viridiplantae; phylum Streptophyta; class Pinopsida; order Cupressales; family Cupressaceae; genus Thuja; species Thuja plicata. The sequence goes on along the minus strand of MU225295.1, from coordinate 1,255,043 downwards.
AATTACCCTTTCTATCAATGCATTTCCTTATGCTAGAATAATGGAAAAAATATCTATTTTACTCAGCTACTTGTGCTAACAATTGACAAATTTTTTTTTGAGTTTTTACCTTTCTTCTGTTCAACTATTATAGTTAAAGAATTGGGAATAAAAACTACAAAAATGTTAATAAAAAATCCACCTAATAAGAGGCTCAACCTCTACACAGAAAAGAGGGATCATAGTTGTACTCTGACTCTCAATGATGATTGACAAGGTGCACAAAGTGAGAAGAAGTATCTTGTAGTCAACTTTGGGCTCTGTTGTGTTACTTCATTTATATATACATGTTTTATTATCATTTTATTTTTCATGTTACTTTGAAGATAGAACATTATTTGTCCTTGTTATTTTAGAAGTGATATTGAATGTTGACATTCACGTTTTCCCAGTGACAAAAATTTGACATTTTGTGGCATTCAGAGGACTATCTAAGCTTGTGTTGCTATTAGTAATAACTGAGAGGGGGGGTGAATCAGTGGACTCAAATATTTATCCAATTTAAACTTTAATCCACCAATCAATACTTCTCAAATTATTAAGTCCCAACAAGATGCATGCCTTTGAAATATTTGAAACAAATAACTGTCTGTCGGTTTACCTTGTCTGTCATGTTT
>MU225295.1:1203131-1248207 GCA_018584345.1 Thuja plicata | reverse complement strand
ATCCTTGAATCAGTCTCATGACTGTCAATAGGCTTTATGCAAAATCTTACTACCATCCTTGAATCAGCCTCCTTCTTAGACTGTCAATAGGCTTTAGGTAAGACCGGTGCTACTATCATGAGTCAACATTCTAGTAATCTATTGGGATATACCTCAATTACAAAAGACTGTTAAGTCCTGCTCTATTAAGAGACTTTAATGCTTCAATGGTTAAACTAAAAAAAAATGGCCTGTTTCTAATGCAACTGATTTGCAGATTTTCAGATCTTTTACTTACAATATCTTTCTGATCAATGTATCAATTTGATTCCTTTGTACTTAACTCTTTCTTCTTTGTGATGCTGTGATTCACTATCTGTCGGTGTTTGTACAATTCTTTAGCTCTCCCTCAGCTTGATTGATCAGGACTGCATGAAGTTAATCATTCATCAGTTTCTCTTCAGCATCTTCTATCAGTTCACTCCCCCGTGTATCTGATTGTGTATTGACCACTTTAAGAATGAATTATTCTTGTCTCTTAAATAGACATGATTTTCCTTAATTCCAGGTTCTTTTATTCTTGATTCTTGGTGTGAAAAACAATCCAGCGAAATTGATTTATGGCTTTAACTCCTGATTTATCTCGTAGTTATCTTCTTGCCAACTGTACAAATCACTTACTTAACTGAGGTTGAATAAAACAAATAAAACAACCAGTTAAGTCTATCCTTTAGCTTTTCCAGCTAGATATTTTGTCATTTTCTGATCTCTCTGTTCCGTCGGTCAATTCTGCAATTCATCTCTGGTGACAACTGCCACTTCTGTCAGTGTCGCTTTAGTTAGCTTCAGGATCTCCATCCATCGGGCATCATTGGATCTTTTTTCATCGGGAAACATTGTTTTTACCTCGTCGAGTATCATGTGATTCTACTTCATCGAGCAACACTGTCTTCTGCTCGTTGGGCATCACTGTGACTTTAATCTTTGTCTTTACCGATGGTGTGCACTCCACCAGTGTAGTCTGTCACTTAGTGAATACTAGAATTTTATGCATTGCTAGAAGCATAAACTTTATTCCATTGGTTCTCTGAAGTCTTTGGCATGATCATACAGATGATATCAAGTTGACATCAATGACAATACAAACCATTAACTGATTTAATGTCTTGCATCATCTTCAACTTAATATAGTCAATCATTTAATCAGTTATATGTCATCAGTTGCAACCAGGCCTTATTAAATTGTTCAAAAAGTTTGAAGGTGAAGGTTCAATACCAAGAGTTTAGAAGTCCTGATTGCCTAGGTTCAAAGTTCAAATGTTCAACATTCAAATCTGCAAGGAGTAAAGTGTTGAACCATTGAACTTGAACCTTTATGAAAGTTCAAGGTTCCAAGTTTAGAAAGTTCAAGTGTTCAAATCATGGTCCAAAGGTCTAGGTTCCCAAGCATTGAACTTGAACTGTGAACCAAAATTAGGTACGATGGTTCAAATTCAATGTCTTTTAACCTTAACCTTTGAACCATGATTCTGAATTGTTGAACTTTGAACCTTGAACTTTTGTAAAGGTTCAAGTTCAACGGTTCAACACTTTACTCCTTGCTGATTTTTATATTGAGCACTTGAACTTTGAACCTAGGCAATATGGACTTCTGAAATCTTGGTGTTGAACCTGCACCTTCGAACCTATTAAACCTTGAACTTTGAACCAGAAATAGGTACTGTTACCCAATTTTTCCCATCCTGTGTAAATTTGGCTGCAAATGGAGTAAACAAGGCTCCCACAAGGGTAGATCCCATCTTGTATGGTTTCTGTCATGTTTCCTTATCTTTGCCTCGCTCTCTGTATATTGTTAAGTCATTGGTTTTACCCCTTTTTCATGTCTTAAAGACCTAATTCATGCAAAAAACCCTACAAATCTCTTAAACCCTAGTTTTTTCATGACATGTTCTGATTTCAAGTTACTTTTTCGAGTGACTTAAGTGATTTATATGTCATGTGGGCATTAAATTTTTCCTTGACTATCTCTTAATCTCACATCCTAGAGGGAATATTCCATCTCATTCAGTGACTTAGCATGACCCTTAGTCTCATGATATTGAAAGAAAAAGGAATATGCTCTTTCCATCTGGAGATTAAGCATAGGCTGTTGATTTGATTTTGATCATGTGTTGTGCGCTAAGTCTTGAGATTGAACCAGAGTTAGTCAGATCATTGAGAGATTCAGCGACTCAGTCTATCTCGTGATCTCTAGATAAACTCAGAGTTAAAGTCATGGTTTGCTTTTTTCCTTAGTCGCGTGATCACCAAATGGACTTGGAGTTAAGAGAAAGATTTGGAGACTTAATGTGGACCATTAATCTCATCCAAGATGTGCATCTTGTACTAAATCTCAAGACAAAGTCAAAGGTTAGCAAAGATCAAGAGATTACATGCAGATCGTTGATGCAGATCATATCTTGTGGCTGGCGTGAAGTCTCAAAATAAACCTCGGGGTTAAGCAATCATTCAGTGACTTAGATTTTCTTTCAGTCGCTAAATCTCCAGATAGACTAGGGTTACAATCAAGTCAGAGAAATTTAAAGATGGGCCCACCAAGTTGTGATCTATGTCATCGATCATGTTCAGATCTTGTGGATGGTGTGAGATCTCAAAATAAGCTCTTAGGTTAGCTATTCTTCCAATGACTTAGATTTTTATTCAGTCATGTGATCTCAAAATAGATCATGGTCAAGACAATTAGGGCTGGCGCTAAGTCTCGTGATGAAACCATGGTTAGCCCAGATACTTGGAGATTGCAAGATACGCTCATTCGTGTGATCTTGGAATGAATCAAAGTTATAGTAAAGTTAAAGTTAGGTTATGATTTGAGTTTTCGATCGAGTTTTGATCTTATGGTTCTCTCATAATCTCGCAATGAAAAGGAATATGCTCTTAAAGTTTAGAGATTTGGCACAGACCGTGGACGTGTTTTTAATCAAACGTTTGTCTCATGATCTCGCAATGAAATGGAATATTCTTCTATGGTTTGGAGATTAAGCACAAATCATTGATCTTGGGTCCAATCTTGTGGTTGGCGTGTGATCTCGCAATAAACTTAGGGTTAAAGAAATGATCTCGCGACTTGGAGACATAAAGGATTTCTGACACCCGAGGTTAAAGATGAGTCAAAGGCAAGTTAAGGCTAAGGTTAGAACTAAGGCTAATCTTCGAGCAAGTCCCATTTAATTGAGTGGTAGGCATAAAGCCTCAATACAAAGATTCTCAAAATCTAATGATCAAGGCATTACACCGAGATGACATGTGGCACTGATGACGTCAAGGGCCCCGGGTTTACAAACAAGACAAAGACACAACAAGATAAAGATAGATCGACGGTCGTGTTTTAAAGATGATAAAGATTCAAATCTGGGCCATTTATCAAGTATTCTGCACCACCTGTGACCATTATAAACATATATTTAAATATTCAAATATGATTGTTAGGGTTTCATGGCGGTGGCATGGTCTTTCAAGTTGCAAACAAGAGAGATGGGTCGAGCTGACTTCTCTGATCAAATTTATGGTGATGGGAGATGTATTCATGACTATATCTGATCTTTTGAGATATTTCTCAAGTGCATTGATGACCAGACTTGACCATTTTAGGGTTTTTGCATTATTTATTGAATATCTATTATAACCCTAATTCTACCCTATCTGAACGGATGGATTGACTCCTGAGCCTGTGTGCTAGGGGAGGTTGTATATAATTAGTTTTAGAAGATTTTTTAGCTAGGTTTTTTAGCCTCTACAAGACATTCTGTGGCATTCTATCTGCCCTCAGTTTTTCATATGTTTGTAATTTCTCATTGAATTCCAGACTATGCAAAGCTTTTCTATGACATTTTCTCTATCCTCAAGATTTTCTTGTCTTTATTTCTCTTATTGAAGCATAATATAGTGGTTAATGTTAGATAAATCTTGGAGTTCTTGAGCCTTCTTTCTTTCTACATCTTTGTGCACTATTGTTGGTGATTTGATTTAGATAATCTTGTGGATTTTGTTCATCCCTTGTTACCTTGTCTCATTCATGTGCCTATTTTTTGGAGTGGATATTTGTTTGCAGGTCATAGTCTATGTCTATCTCCTTGGATATGCTATTTTTTGTAAAATCTTCTCTTTCCTTGAATAACCTCTTTTCATTTCAGACCTCTCTATGAAATACTTATGCAAACTTGTTCAGAAAGTTGTGTTCTGCTAGATTCAGGAATTTCATGCTAGCTTGGTCACTGTGTTATGATTCATGTTACCTTCGGTGTATCACATAGTAGGATAATTTCCTTTTCAATCATTTCCCTTCAATTCTCCTTATATCCCTTTTACTTCCAAGTTTACTTTCATGTTCAAAAGAAAATAAGGTGATTATCCAAGAGGAAACAAACTAGAATCCGGAGGCTTCACTTCAGTTAGCAGAGGTCCCAAAACCTAGAAGTGATTACCATGTTATACTAGATTGTTAGGCTCAAGCACTTAACATGGTGAAAATTTTATTGTATAATAGGTACGATGGTTCAAGTTCAATGTCTTCTAACCTGAACCTTTGAACCATGATTCTGAACTTTGAACCTTGAACTTTTGTAAAGGTTCAAGTTTAATGGTTCAACACTTTACTCCTTGCAGATTTGAATGTTGGTTATTTGAACTTTGAACCTAGCCAATATAGATTTCTGAACTCTAGATTTTTAACCTGCACCTTCGAACCTGTTGAACCTTGAACTTTGAGCCAAAAATAGGTACAATGGTTCAAGTCCAATTTCTTCTAACTTGAACCTTTGAACCATGATTCTGAAGAGTTGAAATTTATGAACTTTGAACCTTGAACTTTCATTAAGGTTCAAGTTCAATGGTTCAACACTTTACTCCTTGCAGATTTGAATGCTGAACATTTGAACTTTGAACCTAGGCAATTTGGACTTCTGAACTCTTGGTATTGAACTTGCACCTTCAAACTTGTTGAACCTTGAACTTTGAAGTAGAAATAGGTACTGTGGTTCAAGTTCAATGTCTTCTAACTTGAACCTTTGAACCATGATTCTGAATTATTGAACTTTCTTAACTTTGAACCTTGAACTTTTGTAAATGTTCAAGTTCAATGGTTCAATACTTTACTTCTTGCAGATTTGAATGATGAACATTTGAATTTTGAACCTAGGCAATCTGGACTTCTTAACTCTTGGTGTTGAACCTGCACCTTCTAACCTCTTGAACCTTGAACTTTGAACCAAAAAATAGGTATGATGGTTCAAGTTTAATGTATGCTAAGATAAATCTTTGAACCATGATTTTGAACTCTTCAACTTTCTGAACTTTCGTAAAGGTTCAAGTTCAATAGTTCAACACTTTACTCATAGATTTGAATGATGAACATTTGAACTTTGAACCTCAGAAATCTAGACTTTTGAACTCTTGGTGTTGAACCTGCACCTTCAAACCTGTTGAACCTTGAACTTTGAACCAAAAATAGGTGTGATGGTTCAAGTTCAATGTCTTCTAACCTGAACCTTTGGACCATGATTTTGAACTCTTGAACTTTCTAAACTTTGAACCTTGAACTTTTGTAAAGGTTCAAGTTCTATGGTTCAACACTTTACTCTACAAATTTGAATGTTGTACATTTGAACTTTGAACCTAGGCAATCTGGACTTTTGAACTCTTGGTGTTGAACTTGCACCTTCGAACCTTTTGAACCTTGAACATTGAAGCAAAACTAGGTAAGATGGTTTAAGTTCAATGTCTTTTAACCTAAACCTTTGAACCATGATTCCAAATTTTTGCACTTTCTTAACTTTGAACCTTGAACTTTCATAAAGGTTCAAGTTCAATGGTTCAACACTTTACTTCTTGCAGATTTTAATGCTGAACATTTCAACTTTGAACCTAGAAAATATGGACTTCTTAACTCTTAGTGTTGAACCTGCAACTTCAAACCTATTGACCCTTGACCTTCGAACCTATTGGACCTTGAAATTTGAACCTAAAAAATAGGTACGATGATTCAAGTTCAATTTCTACTAACCTGAACCTTTGAACCACGATTCTTAACTGTTGAACTTTCTGAACTTTGAACCTTGAACTTTCGTAAAGGTTCAAGTTCAATGGTTCAACACTTTACTCCTTGTAGATTGGAATGGTGAACATTTGAAATTTGAACCTAGCCAATATTGCCTTCTAAAATCTTGGTGTTGAACCTGCACCTTCGAACCTGTTGAACCTTGAACTTTGAACCAAAAGTAGGTACGATGATTCAAATTCAATGTCTACTAACCTTAACCTTTGAACCATGATTCTAAATTGTTAAAATTTCTAAACTTTGAACCTTGAACTTTCGTAAAGATTGAAGTTCAATGGTTCAACACTTTACTCCTTGCAAATTTGAATGCTGAACATTTGAACCTTGAACCTAGGCAATTTGGAATTTTAATCTTTTGGTGTTGAACCCACACCTTTGAACCTTGAAATTTGAACCAAAATTAGGTACGATGGTTCAAGTTCAATATCTACTAACCTGAACCTTTGAACCATGATTCTGAACTGTTGAACTTTCTAAACCAGCTGAAATTTTTGAACTGGTTTAAGATTCTTTCAACTACCACATATTATAAGCATCATCTTTACAAAATATTATGAGATAAATCATTAAGGGAGGGCACAAATTTTAGTTTTTATGGTCATAAATAGGGGAAGAACTTAATTTCAAAAAATTAAATTTGGGGGACCATAAGTGGGCCAACAAGATACCTCAACTTTATCTTAGAAAGATTCGACAAAAATAAATGTTCTGACCTTCTTTTATTATTGTTCTATTTATGATATTTGTAAATCTACACTATTATACACTACCTTATTGTTAGTGAACAAATTTGTCCTTGAAACACAAATACATAAATTGACTCCAAACGCTAACAATGAAGTACAAACTGCACTAACAGTTGGATAGATTATCATGGGATTGATAATCTTCCTCTAAATTATTCAGGTACAAATCCCCATGTAATATCTTCAATGAATTCACATAGCCACTTACAAAGATGCTTTTAACCTGAAAGCAAGAAAGGTATAAAAACATCTACCCGTAAACACGTAAAAGATGCGAAGAATCTAATCTAACAACTAAGCACAACAGAAAAATGTCACAAAGTCCATTGGTTCAGACCTTACATTACAGAGAAAATGCAAGAAGAGAAACATATCATTCTCTTTCCAATGCACAAATAACTAAGGCTCAAAGACCAAAAGATTATCATGCATGTAATCACTCAAGTCACAATTATACTCACAAGAGATTGGATCAATTCACAAATTGATCTCAATCAAAAAATAAATATCCAAACTCAAAGATTTGGCATACGAATACTTCTTTTTCTTTGAATATACAAAAGATGACAAAGATCTAATTGCTTCCATACTCGCAAATTACAATCTAGAAAAACCACAACATTTTTTTCTCTCTTGCATTTACAAACAAAAACAGAAACAAAGCCCTCAACCCGTCGCACAAAGTCTCCGTAGCAGAGCTGAAAAATGGAACCCCATCTCTGTCTATAGTTTTACAATAAATAATGTTTCTCTTTTTTCATTTCAGTTTTCATAACCGTTTCTTGAAAACTTCTTTTTGGTTATCATAACTACCTTTTTCAGTTATCTCCCATGATCATCTCTTTTTTAATTGCAACCATTTGAAATTGTTAAGTTTTAGGATAGCTGCAAATGTAATAGCACTCTTATATTGTATATGCTTTCCAAATGCAACAATCTCTCTTTCATTTATATTGAGAATGAGGATAGGAGAGACATGTCCCTTCATGGTACATGTCTATTCATTTTTATGAGATTAATATAATGACAATTGATTATGTAACTACATAACTACACACACACATGTAATATCTCTGAATCATTATTATATTAATTTCTCCTAATACTATATATATATATATATATATATATATATTCAATAGTCTCATAGGATTTATCCAACAAAAGATACAAAACATAAACACTCCCTCTTATCTAGGGAGGATAGAATCCATCCAAGAGAGCAACACAAAGTTAATTGTGAAATTTTTATTTTGATATCACATTACTGTGATATTAGAGATATGGTTTGACCAAGAATATCAAGTCTCATGATATTCACCATAACTCATAGATTCATAAAAATATCATTTCATGATATTGAGAGCATTGGTCTGTAGAATATCAACTCTCAAGATATTCACCAAGTGCTCAGAGTAATGGCCTACCAACATCAAATCTCATGATATCCACCAAGTACTCAAGAGTTCATAAATATATCATCTCATGATATCGAGAGCAATGGCCTGCAGGATATGAACTCTCAAGATATTCACCAAGTTCTCAGAGTAATGGCCTACCAACATCAAATCTCATGATGTCCACCAAGAACTCAAGAGTTCATAAAGATATCATCTCATGATATCGAGAGCGTTGGCCTGCATAATATCAAGTCTCTTGATATTCACCAAGTGCTCAGAGTAATGGCCTGCAAAATATCAAGTCTCATGATATCCACCAAGTACTCAAAAAAATTTCATAGGTAATGTGCACTTACCATAAGAACATTCACATAATCTATTATGATCTGTTTCAGCCATCACAAGATGTCTATCACAATAGAAGATGTCATCTATCATGATCTATTTCAGTCATCACAAGATGTCTATCACAATAGAAGATTCCATCTATCATGATCTATTTCAGCCATCATAAGATATATATCATAATAGAATATCATGGCTTGTTTCAGGAACTTAATCCACCATGCAAGATATCATCTATCACGATCTGTTTCAGCCATCATAAGATGTCTATCATTATAGAAGATCAAGTTATTACATAAGATCATCACCTTCTAATAACTTTAACAAATACAAGTGATAATCATTTGGAAGTCATCACTTCCTCATGATGTACACAGGGGGAAGGCCCATTAAAAAATGGATTCACACACATGAAATCCACCATGCCTCAGTGTAGAGAGTGGAAACAAGGGATTTCACCTCGAACTTCTCTCACTGAGTAGAACTCATTGAGAATATATAAATCTGTTGATCTTTTCATCCAAGATTGCTTAAGATAAACTGTTAGACTCCATCTGAATCTGATATCAATCTTCTGAGCTCCTCATCCAAAGTTATCTCTAAAGTGTAAAACTCCCTCTAAATCTGATATCAATTTTATTTTTCCTGCAAGAGCATCTCCGGAAAAGATCAAGGCAAATATCTCTTATAGTACGTATAGAATTACAGATGACAGAGAGACTACAATGAGTAGATAAATGTAATATTCAAGGATTATAGATACTTATTTGCACATCAACATCCTTAACACAAGTTGCTTCAATGAAGGTCCATGTACATCAAATCAGGAAAACACCTTCTCAAATTATTTGAGAGACATCTCCCCTTTGAATCATCTCCCCACTAAGGATGGTTCAAATGAGAATGTAAAATTGGTTATTATTCCCCCCACAATGTACAATTCCCACTCTTATATTGTTGAAAAATTCTCATGTCTTCTTATGAGATGACTTGATTTCTCCAAGAGAGGTGACACTCTATAATTAATTATTTCTTTATAGAAAGAGACACCCTTCCTTGAATAAATTCTTCTTTGTTAATGCTTGACCACAATCATAACAAATTAATACATCTCTTTAATGAAAGCCGCTTTCAATAATTTCACATAGACCCATACACAGTCTGTCATAACTTTTTAACCCCACACTTTCTCTCCAATCTCTCTGGTGAGATTCTTCAAAATTTGTTTTTCACCAACATATCCAAAATTTAGCAAAATCCAACGGTGGATTTGTGAGATATGGTCCCTTTACTGAGACGGTATTTTCTAAGACAGTTGCACATTCACCATCAACAAAATACTCTCTTACATTTGCAGTCTAGCTCTGATACCATGTTAAGTTTTAGGATAGCTGCAAATGTAATAGCACTCTTATATTGTATATGTTTTCCAAATGCAACAATCTCTCTTTCATTTATATTGAGAATGAGGATAGGAGAGACATGTCCCTTCATGGGACATATCTATTCATTATTATGATATTACTATAATGACAATTGATTATGTACCTACATAAATAAATAAATAAATAAACACACACACATACACACACACACACACATAATATCTCCGAATCATTATTATATTAATTGAACTCCTAATACTATTTTATATATATATATATATATAGAGTCTCATAGGATTTATCCGACAGAAGCTACAAAACATTAAGAGAAATTAACCTTTGGTTGCTTTCCCACTTTGTAATTTAATAGTTTTATAAAATTTTGAAATAAAAGTTTATAATAACATTGTTTAAGAAATGTAATTGGATTATGGATAGGTGGAACTTGCTAATGATGAAGTGTTGTCATCATTTTGTGACTGTTATGAACAATTTAGATAGTACTGCACATAGTCGTCTGTATCTCGCGAAACAATACCAATTTTGAAGATCGCTCCGGTGAGAATCTAGATAATTAGGTTTCTTAAACATATTTCAATTTCAGAAAGATCCAACGGTCGAGTTGGAATTTATGCCCCCCGTAATATGACTGTTTTTCTATTTCCTGTAAATTCGTGATTACAAAATCTTCTTAAATATTTCTTCTGGACAATTGTCTCATGATTTCCTTGATATGCTTGAGTGATTCAATATATTCACCAGATGAATCAAGTGAATTATCAATATATATATTCGTTGTATCTTAGTTTTCAAGATTGTTAATGTCTATGTCATTCTACAGTTGTATTTTACTAGCAATGAGAATAAACCATCAAATTCATCACACTTCTACCCATCTTTCTGTGGTATCTGGGATTTGTACCAGCAGGATTGGCTTGTGTAAAAAATGTTGCCACCTTTGACTTCATTCCACATCAATGTGCATTCCTCCGTTGATATTTTTTGTAATTTGGTTTGTTTGATTTTTAATTGCAAGCAATCGAACAACTTCAATAAATCTGTTTCTTTGTTGAGTATGACCATACTGGCATTCTGTCAAGTATTTCAAATTGATGAAATAGATGTCATTTTTTCTATTCTTCATTCCTATTATCGGGCCTTGTTTCTTTATTGGCATCAAAACTATCTCCAGCTTCACCATAAGCATACATGCATTTGACCATTTGAGACTTATCAAGATCAGACATTTCTCATTACTAGGCATGGGGTATTTGTGACATTCCCATGACAATAGTTTTATTGTATTGCTTCATCAACTTTAAATTCATCCATTGTATAGAGTACATATCTCAAACCTTACAACCTGATATCATTAAACAATGGAACCTATGAAATTTGGCTTTGGGCTTCTTTTCCTGATCCTTTAAACTGAACCTGTACCAACCTATTTGAACCATCTCGACCATGGCTGAACTAGATGAACTCTATTGAATTTGAACTTTGAATTGAGTTGAACCTCTGTGAACCATGCTGAACCATTGAACTCACTACACTGGATGAACCTGTTGAACTAGTGAACCCTTAGAACCTGCGAACTGCTTGAACCTTTTGAACCTTCTTGAACCAGTTTGAACCACTTGAACCGGTTTGAACCATTTGAACTACTTTGAACCACAAAGGATAAGCCATCAGATTACTTGCAACCTTGAATCTGAACCTGAACTTGATGAACCGCTTGAACCATTGAACTGCATTGAACCAATAAACCTATTGAACCAGATTGAACCTGTTTGAACTGCTTGAACCTGTTTGAACCCGTTTGAACTTTGTTCAAGGGGGTTCAAGAGATCTGTTCATTCACTTACATCTTTATAAAACACGATCTTTACAAGGATAAGAATCAACAATCATGCAAATCCCGCATTTTGGTCAACAATAACAAGATAGGGGTTGGGTTTTGATTTTTTTTAAAATTGGGGCACTATAAGTGGGCCAACACTTATATAATGTAAAACTTCATTTATAGTTTCAACTAAAACACCTATCGACGATTCCCTTGCACCTCCATTGGGTGCAAGTGCTAGTTATTTGAATAGGATAGGATAATGAGTTGCACATTCTTCTTCTTTCATAAGATTTTGATTTCTTCCTTATAGTTACATAGATAGAAACTTAGACAGAGAATTTTTATTTATTATTATTTTTTATTTTCCTCATCTTCATTGAATTTATAAACTATAAGACTATATATTTATAGCTCTCTTCCCTTCCTATTAACATATCAAATCAATTCATTATGAATTCTTCCATTTCGCTTGAAGACTATTTTTTTTTGCAATTCATTTGTAAATCATTTCCAGTACAAATTTATATAGTATATATATTGCTATAAATTCTGGGTTACACGTCTATTTACAAATTCTATCATGGTATCAAAACAATTACTCTAGGATATTTAATTATAGTTTTCATATTTAAGAAATTCAAGGAGGCTAATAAGCTTTGCATGTAGGATTTTTGAGATCATAGGATGCTCTTCTCTTGCATCTACAAATAATTTGGAGAAACACAAAAGTCTAATTAAAAATTTTAAGTTCTAGGATTTTTCCACATTTTCTTATATATTTTGGTGATTCTAGCATCCTTCTCAACTATTTTGTTATATTTGGAATCTTGAGAAAGTAAAAAAAGTTCACTTTATTTCACTCAATTGGTAGATCATTTGACATTGTAGTAAAGAAGGGTTTGAAGCTCAAATCCAGTGAATTACTCATTTTTAAGGCATTTTGAAAAAAAAGGCTGCATCATTCCATCTAGAAAGCCCAAGAACTCCCATTTCCATATTATCATTTTTAAATTCTTGTTCTAGAGGAGAGTGATATTTTTTGTTTGTCACACTTGTGCATAGTTTTTCTTTTGTATTGAACATCATTGACATCATTAGATGGATTGTTGATGTCACCACTTTAAAAAGGGAGCCCTCTTGATTAGTTGTTATAGCTTTGAAACCCAACTTTGGAAGACTGTAACTTGGTCATTTGAAATCATGTGTCATTTTTGAATTTGGGGTAGAATTTCCATCACTTCAAAATGATGATAATGCTTTTTTATTTTACTCATTTAAATTTTTTTTTCTTAGTGATTTTTCTTTTTAGTTATGCTTTTTGAAACTTTAACTGCTTATAAATTTCGCAAATGAGCTCCTTTTGGGGTACTTGTTTCTTTTAGAATTTTTGAGACCTACATGGTGGTATAATATTTTAGTTCCTATTTTATAATAATATAACTTTCAACATTTTGGTCACTTTTAGGCCTTATAAAACTTGATTGATTGTATAATGCATTATAATCAAAGTAAAATAAAATGCCAAATTTTACAATTAAGAGTGTCAAAATAGAATAAATTTTGAGTTTGTAAATTCTCACATGCAATCAAATTATGAAGTGTCGATTTTCTTGGGGGACTTATACATTAGTATTTTGTAATCTTGAACTGATATACAATTTCATTTTGGCGTATAACCATTAAATTTTCATACATTTGTTATCAAGCTAACTTCAACATGATTATTTGTTTGGGAAACAAGGGATCAAAAAACACTGACTTGTGTGTGATCAATTGTTCTATCTCATTCAACTCATTTCTAAGCCAATCGACTATGAACAAAAGAATGAATGATTTAACAATAAAGACATGGTCGATGGACTAATATTGCCTATTTTTAGGATATCCTACATCACATATAGAACATTGAGTTCACTTTTGCTACTTAAACCATCACCCAATTGATGTATGAAGACATTGGATCTTCATCTAATGATGAATTTTCCTTGGTTGATCAAGCACATATGAATGATATTATTGCCCCATTTTGTGTGGCCATATCCTCATGGAATGATCAGTCTACTTGGTCGACATACATTGATGACCCTTCTATAGCGGTGAAAATTCCACATCTTCTACATATTGCTACTACAAATTTTAGAGCCACTTCTTCAAGAGCTTTCAATGATTCTTTACAATAGCTTATTGTTAAAATTCACTTCATTTGCACTAATTTATACAAGACATCTATTTCTTATTCATAAAGCCCAACAATTTGGATCTAGATGACACAATTGAGGATATTCAACTTCTCTTTAAAGATAAAAAAAATAGCATTATTGTTCCATCTTACTTGTCTTTGGATCTTGTACCTCCTAATTCTACACGTGGGTTTGTATTGCTTCTACCTTTGTGTATTGAGGAATCTTTCAATATTAACACGTGGACACTTTTGTAGAGTTTTCAGATAGGATGCTTCATGGGACTTCCTACTTCACATTGCTTTTTTGAGTGCGAATTACTTCAACGTTCACAGTTGAAGTTTTTTCTTCATAAAGGAAGAAATGTCATTTTTCACAAAATAACCTTTTCCAACATTTATGTTTAAGCATCATCTTCTGACATAAGGGCTACTTTGCAAGGGGAGGGGGGCTATGGTCATAATGTTTTCTTCTTTGCACAACAATTTGGTCACTTTAACTACCACTATTTGCACAAGCTCAATTTGCATGACATGGTTCACATTTTTAGTATTTGGCCTATTTGACGTTTATGATACTTATCTTATTTATTGTGTATAACCTTGTTGGTGATTATCTAGTTCTCCTAGATCTTGGCTTCTCCAACAATTTCAACACCAAAAATAAATATTTTCGATGTCTTGCTATTGTTTTTAAGGTTGGTGATATATTTTGGTTCACATGGAATGATTTTGTGGCAATATTCATGTCCATTTTTCATCTTTTAATAAAAAAAGTAGCTCATGAAAATCAACAACGGTTTCATAATGCAAGTTCATAGATTCGACATAAGATAACAAGGGTCTAAAAAGAAAATACAAAGAAGTTATTAGTGCCTTCATTCTTCACTTGAAGTGCTTCAAGGTTATCAAAATATAAATTTTAATCAAACAAATGATGAAATGCCATGTTTTATAAGATTTTTTTGAGGGTTCATCATGGTTAGTATAAAGAAGCTTTATCAAAATCACTACAAGCCTATCTACATCAAGTTGGTTATTTTATAATGCTATTTTTAGGGAACTATTTTTTTATGATACTTCACCTATTCAAAATAATCTTATTTCAAGATTTCTTACTCTAAATTATCTATTTTGAGATAAGTGTGTATTTAAAGTTTGTTTGGTTGTAGACATCTATTCTTAATATATGAATTATAATTGATTTTTTTTATCATGCAAAATTAGGTACTTTGACACATTGATTTTGATAATAGTAATTTAATGCTTACTTGAGTTTATGGTTTAAAGGTGTCCTTGTATTATGCTTATTAGATTGAACAACTTTGTTGAATTAGATTTCAAGCTTTGAATTATAGTTTTCATTAAAGTACATAATTATAGTTTTATATACAATTCTCTTTATTCAATTCGCTGAATCTTAAGCATTGTCTTAAATCCAACTCTTATGTATGCTCATCTTCTTTTGATCTCCATTTTAAGTAAGAAAGTAGAAACATGTTTCCACTTTCAATAAATTATTCTTATCATATACTTTAATCTAAGAATTTTTTTTTACCTTAGATTTATTGTTTTACATTAAAAAAAAACTCCTAATTCTAAATTTATTTACAAACTAATTTCCCTTCTTATTATTCTTTTTAAAAATAAATCTTTATGTACACATTTTAAATAGATAAATTAAACACATAATATTAAGTTTATAACTACTTATAGATCATTGTACACACCTTTCACATGCATTTGTACACATCCATCCATATTTTGGGTGGAAATGGTTTTGAATAATTGGAAACACTCAAATAGTTGAGATATTGTTAATTAGATGGAATCATACTATGCATGTAGCCATTAAAAATAGATAGTTAATGGAATCATGTAGTGAACAAAAATCAAATATACGCTCACATCAACACTAATGATGGTAAGCGCGATGCATTCAAGTCTAACATGAGTAGCAGAGGAAGAGCTCCAATTACCGTCCATGTTCCAATAGGCACACACTCCATGCGCACCTAATCCACCAATTACTAACTTTAGAGAAACCAAAAAAATGATAACTAAAAGTCCATTAATAAATATATTATGTACCAAATACTCACCCACTTGTACCCCCAATAATGGATATTTTTGAATGACTACCAAGAAATTTGTGCATAAGTATTAGCAAATTTTGAACAACTACTGGGACATTTGTGCAAAAGTACTGACAATTTGAGGTGACTGTAGTGCACAATTATTGGGGATCTTTAAGTAGGTATCAAGCGACACTTTGAATGACCACTTTTTGACCCTTGCACATATTACAGATCCCACAATGTCTATTGTTACTACCCAAAAGCCAAAACAATATCAATAAGCAGTTAAGTCACATACAGAGACAACAAAAAAAAAACGTTGAAATTAAATTTGTCGTTCAAAATTTGTGGGTGCACAAGGCTAGCTATAATGACTACGTGTATACTTCCCCTACTCAACTCGAGACAATCAAAGAGTAGAACAAGAAATAGTTGTGCCCTTGGAGTGGACTTTGAATGGACAAACAAACACCATAGAATTCATTTCCACAAAATGTTGAATATCTCATGCATTTCATATTATTTATGGCCAATTGTATTACAATATCATATTTTAAACTCATCACACAAATAACTCATCCCTTTAACTAACTTCTTTAATATGGAGACACTACACTCGAAAGCAAAGTGCGAACAGAATCAAATTCATTCGTCCCATAGAATTTCAGTAGCACAACTATATTGATTTAAGATATAACTCCATAATTGCAAATTTCTATACACTAATATTAGAAATAATAATTACCAATATTCTTTGGAGAAAGGGAATTTTCGTAATTTAGTTAAAAATTAATTTGTATGATTTTTGGTGTGAAACAGATAAATAAAAAAAATCAAAACATAAATGAAAATAGAAAGTTTGTGTCTTTTGTATAGCTAAGAAAATAGAAATAGAAAAACACTTCAATTTGGAAAGTAAAGTTTATAATTTTATTTAGATCAAATATACAAATGATTAAATAAGAATGTTATTTCAATATCTATTTATGAAGAAAAAGGTTAAAAAAATAAAAGAATTCATTACCAAATTGAATTACAATAGAAAAATAGAAATAACCAAATTTAGTACCCCATAAATTATCTCTAACGTTTCTTCTATTCTATTCCATACGCCAATATAAAATTATAATTGACTCCATCACTTTACAATAAAAGACAAAAACTGTGTAAGCTTCTTATTGTTTTTTCACTCGAGCCGAAACAAAAACAGAACCTTTGTCACCACGACCAACACGAAAATCTTGATCCAAAAATGTGGTATCAACCCACCTGTAAAGGAACAGCATTTATAGTCAATATACATTTTATATACAACCAAGACTAGTTCAGTGAGGAAAATATTTTTAGAAATTATATATAAATTTTGACTTTTTCTCTTCAATCATAGATATGAGGTTATACAGTTGTAAATAATATATCTTAATAAACCCTCAAATCTTATTAATTCAAGAAATACAAGATTTCAAATATACATAGAAATAATTAGCTTCCGCACTATTAGTTTATTTTGAACGTGCATCTATTCTTAGAATATACTTTTCTCTCTTCTTTCTTCTCTATCATATTTTTTTAATGATCTTTTGTTGAAGAATGCATATTCATATTGTCACGGTTCTTTTGTATTTATTAAATGTTTTCTTGATAAAAAAACCCAAAAGTGCCACTTAACTGAACCATTCAAAATCATATACTATTCCAGTTAACTATGAACATGCAACATATCTAAAATTTCAGAAATCCATTTGTTGAAGAAAATCTTTCTGTTTTTAGTTTATTGTAGCCTATACCATTGTATTAGGAGAAAATGAATTAAATGTCTCACCCCTTTGCATTTACCCAATCTAAAGATATCACTGGAGATTGCCATTCGCCGATGCTAACGAAGAAGCTTTCAAATGTTACATCGATTCTCCTAGACTCCTTCCCAGGTGTAGATGACTTGACAGCCTCTCCCTTGATAACCAAACGCCCTGCATTAAATTACAAATCATTTCTTATTAATCATAGCGGCTGCTGTATCAGTAAGGATCAATACTTCCTATTATCCTCCTCACCTTTTGTGCCAAAGAAGACAAAATCAGCAATATTTTGTACATTTTCTCCTTGTAAGTCAATAACCTGCATGGCCACATGTCATATGATAACTATTATTCTGATATAATATGGTTCCCTTGCTTTGTAACCAGGAAACATCATTAAGTTTTTTGATTTAATGTATGTTATTGCTATAACTTCAAAGACTTGTATCTTTCCTCTTGAAATCCATTATGTTTGTGACAATTGAACTTTTAAGTTTCCAGCATAACCTATTATAAATTTACATCGAAAAAAACCAAATCAAGTTTTCAACACGTCCAATTGCATAATTGTAGAAACAACAATTCCTGTAGGCAAGAAAAAAAGATATCCCATTCAACCCATTCAATGAAGAACAAGAAAGACACTCATATTACTTCAACATGTATACACAAAAAGGGAACTGCACTTTGAACTTATCGTGTCTTTTAGAATTTAAAGTGTTATTTGAAAAAACGAGACCTGGTTTTAGGAAACACCGTCATAAGGTGTTTTTCCATGGTAATCAATTATCAAAGCTATAAATTAGTTAATAGACTGGAAAAACGCCTCAAGGAAAAACTTATATGATGTGTACATGCGATTTCAAGTTCAATGCGAGTCTTTTTGTCCACACCAGGATATTACATGAAAATTTTATTGGAATGAAGCTACTCCTAGAAAAACAATGGCCCAACATATTATCGTTCAAACTCAGGGAAAATGCCCAAATCTTGATTATAACCAGCAAACAGTTACCAGTAAACCTCTTCATACATTTGGGCAAAAGTACTTCTATAATGTGGACGAAACATTCAACAAACTAAAAAGGCTTGAATTTGAGCATATACTAAGTTGTCAATTCAAACATGACCACAACAAAGAAGTCATTGAAGCAACATGACGTAAATAAAAGTAAACATTCTTCTCATTGATGTAGTCGAAGATGAAGTAGGGTGAGAAAATCCGAGCGAAGATTCTAAGGAACCAGACAAAAATGCAAAAATTGGTTCGCGAAACACACATGCTTTAATCATTCGGGGTCTATATATGGAATGGAATCAATAAACACTTTCTTGAAGGAATAAAATAACTGGACTTGGGCCTCTCTTAGATGAATGACGTGCTGCTGGCATAGAATCTCTAACAGTCACAAATTACAAATGACAGCAAAACCCTATGTTGTCTTACGGCAAAAGTAACAGCTATTGCTCATCGGCTGAATTTTTTTGTATAGGAAGGCCTAATGTTAAACAATAGTTGAGCTCATAGTGGTCATATAACTTCCTTCTCCAACCACTATATCATTTTTGGATGTTACTCTTAATTCTGTGCAAGCATCATGTACCGCATCCTTTTCCTACTGTCCACGTGTTGTTTATGAGAGAGAATCTCTCGCTTCTTTGCTTAGTTAGCACCAATTTATTGAATTCTCTGTCATTCATTTTCTGGTTTTCAATTCTATTCTTCTATTCCTATTTTTCTTTAACCCCCTATAATCCATTGTCTTTTGCTAATATGTTGGGTTAACTTGTGCCACGTGCCATAATTAAACTTCCCATTTTCTTTTTATTTATGTTATACGTTTATGATAGATATCTTTCCACACAAACAGGCATGTTGATGTGTTATCATAAGGGGTTAACAGATTTGTAATATATTTTTCAGATTAGATAGTTCAAATTAAATTGTTCTTCTACATATAAAATAAAAAGGTAAACATTTATAATATATATTTTTTGATATGCAATAATAATATATATTCTATTCTGCCCCTCCTGGTCCTAAAGGTAAACATTTATTAAGAACATTTTTTTTGATATGCAATAATAATATATTCTATTCTGCCCCTCCTGGTCCTAACAGTGATATCATAGCCACGGGGAACATGAAAGGTAGTCAAGGATGACAGAAGATTCAGAAGGGAGAACCATCCTGGATAAAAATCGAGGAAGACTTCCAGCATGCATGAGAACGTAAGGGCATCATCAATTTTTGCATTTGCATCTAAAGTCGCTGCCAGATTTTCCTTTTAGTATTGCTGCTATTGTCGACACAGGATAGATGAATAATTTCTTTTGACTCGCCATACACTATAACATAAAATATAGAAGAATAGTCACTGTTTTTTCTTAGAAGGCATATCGATTTTGTTAAAGAATCCATAGCCCAATATTCGTTGCAACTGTGGACGTCGACATAGACAATATATTTGCTAAGAATATTCAAATAAGTGGACAATGTAGCCTCTGTTCAAGGGATCTGTTTGCGGATATTCTCTCTATTTTTAATCTTTTGATCATTTATGGAGTGATAATAAGACATAAGGTGTTGATTTGCAGTTATAAAGTGGTTTTGTGTGATAAGAAGAAATAAGTGTTTGTGAGGAGTTTCTCAGTATTATTGATTGGACCCACATCATGGGATCTGTTGACGGGTGTTTATGCACTCACCAACACAGAATAAAATACACTACATATCCTATTCTCTCTTGAAAGGAAAATCCTATTTGATGACTCTAATATTATAACCTCAAGGTTCTGGTAGTCATGTCTTGACTGTGCTTCAGATAACTCAGCGAATGTATGTGATTTTGCAAAGAGCCAAACCCTATTGATGAATAGAAAGCAGAACTAGACTGCCAGATTCACGCGGTGAGCAACAGAATTCCCAACCCACACAGTGAAAGCCATGATGCTTGTCACAAGAGGCTCAGAGGAAATCTTTGAGGAGTTTTCCCACCTTCAAATAGGATGCCTTGGAAGGCACCCAACAAGAAGAACAAAAAACATGGGAGGCAGCCGAAATTTTGGAACAAACCTCAAATTTACCAACCAAAGAGAGTGGCTCAGTAATCCAATACTAAAGCCTTTTCTTGATGATAAAACAGCCAGCCATAACTCAGCGGAATCAGCATGAAAAGCAAAAGAGATGCCTAGAAACCTAAAGGTTTCACCATGTCCATTTCTACTAGTATGAAGCCAACCAAAAAAGCTTGGGGAGAAAAGATTGCATGTAGCAAAGAGTCTTGTGCCATTGGATACAAGAACCTGATGCTTGGGCAAAAGGCATCCAAGCAAATAAGAGCCTAGCAGATGTTTTCCTCATCCTCATGAAGAGTGAGAAAGGAATCATGAGTAAAGTGGGCTTTAACCAGCTGCTGAGTCACGTGAGGCAGAAAGATTCCTCTAACATGGGATAACACAACATGGGCAAGTAAGCAGCTAAATCCTTCTATAGCCAACACATAAAGAGCTAATGCCAGTAGACATCTATTATTGAGTTTTCTTATTAATCTCTATAATTTCCAGTGAAACCCGGGGACGCACACCCGGGGTAAATCCCAGAAGTACTGCGTGTGGGGACATCCCGGGGACGAGTGCTTGGAGTACCCAAGTACCCCCCCCACCACCATTCCGCCAAGTACCTGGAGCTTGGGGACGCCCAGACACACCTGGAGCTTGGGGACGCCCAGACGCACCCGGTGCGTCTAGGAGACTCCCAGGAGTCTCTCGATCGCACCGGGTGAGTCTGGGAGTCCCCTGTCAGCGGCCGATGTCTAACATAAAAAAGTGTTTTATTTTGTAAATTTAACTTTGTTTTTTTCTAACTGGTTCTATTTGAACCCTAAAATATTGTGGGTCCCATTTTGGGCCCTCTAAGCCTTCATAAGCCCCATAAACTTCATTTCTATCTCACATTTGGATTTCACATTGTTTGTTACAGCCTAAGTTACCTAGTTCTCCCCCTGGCCCTCCGGACCAGGCGAATTTCAAACCGGTCCTTGGTCCTGGTCCGGATTCGCCTGTGGGTTCCACTTGGGTTCAAACTGAGGTAGACTGGTTCGTCCAGGTTGAACCAGGGCAGAACTAGGCAGACCAAGTGCGGACTAGGTACAGTTCCACTAAGAAACATTCTATAATGTAGTGCAGAAAACAATTATTACAGAATATGAATAAGATCTTTAACATTACAAAACCAAATTTGCTGAAGTTCAGATATTTATTAAATCAAATTAAACTAGCCCTCAAGATTTCTTCCAGTGAAATTTTTATATCCAATTGCTGATGATGACCCCTGTCCGATTAATTGGAAGCTCTCTATAGTGATAAATCATATTTTAAACATTAAACAATATATTCAATAGGTGAAGGGAGTTGCAAGCTACTTTTATAACATTTTTCAAGCAGGATGTTAATTATAAACAAACAAGCTCTCTGTACAGTGAAAAAGTAATAAGCATTTGAGAACTTGGAAAGCGAGAATGTTATTAGTGCAGCTGATCCCATTGGCATTGGCACTGTTTGTGAATCAACTACTGCCTTTGATGAAGAAGAAGAAGATGAAGATTTAGAAAATCCATTAGATGATTGAAACTTAGTATAAAGTTCCAATTGTTAAAACTTAAAATTCAAAGCAATGATACTTGAACTCAATATTATTTTAATATTTTGATGTTGATAATAGATATGATGCTATGATTACAAGTTTATAGTGTTTTTGTTGTTTTTATGATATTGTGGCGTTCTAATCTAAATTCATGCTTCTAGGCTATATATATATATATATATATATATATATATATAACATGTTTTTGTACTAACGAACCCAAACCCCATTTCAAAATTTTGTCGTACCAGCGAACCGGCTCTTCGAACCCGAACCCGAACCGGCAACTTAGGTTACAGCTAAGAGAAAAGAGTGAAAAGGAGTGCAAAGAGTGATTGGAGAGTGATTGCAAGTGAAAGAGGAGCAAGAAGAACAAGATTCATCAAGCACAAGGTAGGGTTCTTAGAATTTTTTTTGTTTTATTTTCTGATTTTTATTTCTAAAACTAAATCGTAAATGTTGAATGCATTGTTGTTTCTAAAATCTTTTTCATTGTTTCTTGTTGAAAGTATTTTCATTTTTGTTGTTCAATGTTTGAAATTTCTTGTGTACTATTTTCAATTTGTAAGTTTGTAACTTGTTTGAATTTCTAAATTAGGCTGAAACTTCAAAGTTCAAACTAGTTTTTTAACACTTTATTTTAATTTTTAATTTTTATAAATTATTAATTAGACTGAAAATATTTCATTTTGTGAAATGCAGTGTCAAAATGACCTCTCGCAGTGAAGAATATAGTGGAGATGAGATGGAAATGGGTTCTGAGGGTGCAAGTCTATCCGAGTATGGACTTGAGCATGATGCAAGTGACCATGGGACTGATCCAAAAGTCGAATCTTCTTATGTTGCAGCAGGAACAACTTCTATAGATTGCCCCTCTTAGACTTTGGCTAAATTTGCTAGGAGTCATTTTGATCCAAAGTCTCCTCTTAAACAATTTGCAATAAGAGTACCAGGCTCAGCCCAAAAGCCTGCAAGTGGTGGCACAAGAAAATGGAAATGCAATTTTGGTGGCGCAAAATGGTTTGGAAGCATCAATAGAGTTAAAGCACACTTGCTCTTTTGGACAGGAAATGGTGTGGCTGCATGTAAATTTTTGTTGAAAGCTGAAAATTTCAAGTATAGAGTTGAGATATACAAGCTTTGGGGCATTCCTGATGATAGTGCAGTTCCAGTGCCTAAGTCTTTGGCTGCTAGGCAGCAGATTCAAGTAATTCAGCAGTTACAGGGGCAGCGACATACTTCTACTCGTATCATGCATCAGAGAGCAGGAACTATGTCAGAATCAGCTTCCGGACCTTCATCCATTCAGAGTTCCGCAGGGGAGGGCAGCAAGGGGAAACGCAAGGCAGGAATTTCAAGTAACCACATAGCTGATTTATTTAATATGCAGATGAAGGATCGGTTAAACGATGCCATTGGTAGGTTCTTCTTTGCCAATGACATACCATTGCATGTAGCTCAATTTCCTTATTATAAGGAAATGATGTCCTTGGTGGCAAAGGAGCGGGGGGCATCATTTGTGCCACCAAGTGAGCACAAATTGAGGACCACGATCTTGGATAACCAGTATAACCAGGTCGGTGTTTTGATGGTGCAAATGAAGGCATGATGGATGGAGTTTGGTTGCAGCATAGTTATGGATGGCTGGACGGACATTAGCCATCATCCACTCATCAACATCATGGTTACGTGCACAGAGGGCCCATACTTTCTGAGGGCAATTGATTGTTTAGGGCATCACAAAGATGCTGATTTTCAGTTTCACTTCCTTAGGGAGGCTATTGAGAAGGTTGGGCCACAAAACGTGGTCCAAGTAGTGACAGATGCAGCACATGTGTGCAGAGTTGTAGGGAAGCTTGTTGAGGCAGCCTATATACATATTTGGTGGACTCTATGTTGTGTGCATGCCATGAACAACGCACTCAAGGACATGGGGAAGATTGACTGGATTAGAGGAGTGGTCAATGATGCGAGAGATGTGCAGATATTTATCTGAGACCACCAAACTTAACATGCACTCTTCAGGAGCTTCGCAAAGGAGTTCTTGAAACCAGTTGAGACTAGATATGCATTGTATTACATTCTCTTGGAGAGAATGCTTGAGTTGCAAGAGCCACTGCAACTCATGGTTATGACACAGGAATGGAATTGGTGGGCTGAGGCCAAGACAGAGCATGGGAAGAGGGTGAAGGAGACAATGAAGAGTGATTAGTTTTGGAGTGATGCAAAATACATAGTCTCGTCATTACTTTGGTTTTCCAGGTGATCAGATATGGTGATAGGGATGCACCTACCCTTGAAGAGGTTTATGAGTGCATCGATTCTATGCTTGGCCAAATGAGGGTTGTTGTGTGAGAGAGGTACCCCACTTTAGCATTCTACAATGAGCACATTCAACCAATCATTCACCACAAATGGGAGAATTTGAACACTCCTTTGCACATGGCTGCCTATGCATTGAATCCTAAGTGGTACATGGCTAGGCTTGGTAGAGTTACAACACTTTAGGACGATGAGGTGAAGGCAGGGTTCTTCAGGTGTATTGCTAAGATGTTTGATATTGATACTGTTGGCGAGATTCGCTCCGAGTGGACGAAATTTTCCACTCTTACAGGTAATTGATAACTCAATATTCTTTAATTTTACTATTGGGTATGTTTATGACATTATGTTACCATGTTGAATGGTCAATCCCTTAACTAGCACTATATTCGGATTTCTCACAAGAAATTGTGTTCTTTTGCAATTTAATGCTGATTTTGGAATGCATGGCTTTTGATTTTAAATTTTAAATTCAAATTGATGAAAAGAACAATACAACATGAATTGCAAAGGAAAGTAAAAATCTGAATTACTAAACCCTTTTTCCAACTTCACTCATTACAAGAATTACAATGCATAGACAAATTGCAAATGATAACCTGATTATTTTCTCCAACGGCTTAAATGCTGTCCGCGACTAATATGAAGGACAGCTACTGATGATGGATGCTCACACCACTAGCAAACCCGATGACTAACTCCCTGGGGATGGCGTTTGATAACTTCAGTTCGTATCTTCTTCCCTTGGCATCAAACCCTAAACGGTTATCCTCTAAACCCTCAATGCTGACTGAATACTTAACACAATTTGCAGTGAGAAGTATGGGTTGACGTCGATGAATGTATGTCACGGCTATGAAAGGAATGGCGGCTAAGAAGTAACTCATGCCACTTCTCAATATTGCAGACTTCTTTCGAATTGATTCTCAATCTCCAACTGGTGGCTTAAGATATAAAATCCAAGAAATTTACCAAAGGAAACCATCGCAAGAGAACACCAATTGATCCCACTCTTCCACAATTCGCAGGCAATGAGAGCCAGCTCAAAGTGATGAATCTCTGAAAAGAAATCACAACTCTTTCAGCATATAAAATACTCCAAACCCTTGTACTTCTCCCAAAACTCCAAATGTTATAACATGAGCAAATCAATGAATGCTTCGATTTCCTCCTCTCAAGGCATTTATAATGTCTCCACAACAAATTGAACTTCTAGCTTCACAAACACACTTTGCATAACTTAACCAATTATTTTGAATGCAAAGTATAAACTTTGGGTAATAATATTAAATTATTAGACCTCCTTTCATTGGCCACAAAGTGAACTTTTATTAAATAAACATTTAATAACTTGGCAATCTTATAATAAGCTCATTAAATTATTAATTAACAATTAATTAATAATCATCAATTAACAAATAGCTCATTAATTCCTCCAGATGAATGACTCGCAAATGCCAATGTTCACTGCCTGAGCCAGATGCCATAATGCCCTACCACAAATAGACTTACTATAAATAGTAAGTCCCTCAAACTGGAAGCTCTGCAAATGTTTCCACACTCCATTGATACCATTGCTCTGGTGCCCTGCTAAAAATAGAAACCATGACGATCCCAAAATAAACACTTACTAAAAATAGTAAGGCTGTCAATCTGACTCAAACGAAGAGCAATCTTGGCATCACAAACCTTCAGAGTGGATTGACTTTGCACCTATAATTACTGAATAACCTAAATCTGTTGCCTAGCAGCCAAAGACTTAGGCACTGGAACTGCACTATCATCAGGAATGCCCCAAAGCTTGTTTATCTCAATTCTATACTTGACATTTTCAGCTTTCAACAAAAATTTACATGCAGTCACACCATTTCCTATCCAAAAGAGCAAGTGTGCATTAACTCTAGTGATGCTCCCAAACCATTCTGCGCCACAAAAATTGCATTTCCATTTTGTCATGCCACCACTTGCAGGCTTTTGGGCTGAGCTTGGTACTCTTATTGCAAATTGTTTAAGAGGAGACTTCAGATCATAAGGACCCCTAGAAAATTTTGCCAAAGTCTGAGAAGGGCAATCTATAGAAGGTGTTGCTGTTGCAACATAAGAAGATTCGACTTCTGGATCAGTCCCATGGGCTCTTGCCTCATGCTCAGGATCATACTCTAATAGAATTGCACACTATGAGAGGTCATTTTCACACTACATTTCACAAAATGAAATATTTTCAGCCTAATTAGTAATTAAAAAATAAAAATAAAAAAATTAAGTGTTAAGAAACTAGTTTGAACTTTGAAGTTTCAGCCTAATTTAGAAATTCAAACAAGTTACAAACTAAAAGATTGAAAACAGTACACAAGAAATTTCAAACATTGAATAACAAAAATAAAAATACTTTCAACAAGAAACAATGAAAAAGAATTTAGAAACAACAACGCATTCAACATTTACCATTTAGTTTTAGAAATAAAAATCAGAAAATAGAACAAAAAAATTCTAAAAACCCTATCTTGTGCTTGATGAATCTTCTTCCTCTTGATCTTCTTGCTCCTCTTTCACTTGCAATCACTTGTAATCACCCTTCCAATCACTCTTTGCACTCCTTTTCACTCTTTACTCTCAGCTGTAACAAACAATGTGAAATCCAACTGCGAGATAGAAATGAAGTTTATGGGGCTTATGAAGGCTTAGAGGGCCCAAAATGGGAACCACAATATTTTAGGGTTCAAATAGAACCAATTAGAAAAAACAAAGTTAAAAAACACTTTTTTTTTTATGTTAGACGTCGGTCGCTGATAGGGGATGCCCAGACCACCCGGTGCGGTCGAGGCACTCCTGGGAGTCCCCTAGATGCACCGGGTGTGTCTGGGCGTCCCTAAGCTCCGGGTGCGTCTGGGCGGAAACTCGGTGGCGGAATGGTGGTGGTGGGGGTACTTGGGTACTCCAAGTACCCGTCTCCGGGACGTCCCCACAACTGGTACTTCTAGGATTTACCCCGGGTGCGCGTCCCCGGGTTTCACTGAATATTTCTATCGGGGATGAGGTCCCCCATTTGTAGTCTCATGAGTTCATAGCTTCGGGTCAATATGCCTTATGAAATATTTGGTGATGAACATTTGAATCTCTTCAGCCTCAACATACACTTGATTGATCCAATCAGTTTCGGTGCCAATTTTTTGTAGCATTAGGTTGAGGGAGTGGGCAGCACATGGTGTCCAAAAAATGTGTAAATAAAGCTCCTCAACCAATAATTTGGCAACCCCCTCCACAAATTTCACCTTTTTGTTGAATAAGGTACTACACACCTTTTCAAAACCCAGACCCTTGTACCCTTTTGGAGTCTCCTCAATTGATTTCACCATTTTTTGTCAATATGTGAGCAAACAACATTGCATGCCAATCCATTAGTATAGACACATCCCTCCATATCTTGACTAGCAATCTCTCTAGACTCATTTTGAAATGAAATTTTCTACAACCCCTTTGATCTCTTGTGTAGAGGCCACAAGTCGTTCTTCAAGTATAGACAAAAATGGATGGCACTATATAGGTTGAAAATGAGAAGGTGGTAGAGGGGGCTTCGTCCCTTGAGATTCTTTCTTTAACAAAGGATGATTTGATTTACGGCCTACTGCCAGGTTTGATTTTTCTCTCTTCAATATATGCCAAGACTTGTGCTTCAAGAATGCCTTTACCACATGCGCCTAAACATAATTTTATGCCTTGCTGAGGGATCTTGCACAAATGGATTTTCACTTGACTATGTGAGCTCGAATATCTAACTTTACAATAGCCACAAATCCAAACATAAGCTCCACCACCTAGAAGTTATTGTACCATTTCAACATATTTCCAAAGGGGAGAGTTTGGTCTATTTTGAAACGGGGTTGGTCTACCAAGCTAGAAATGATTGCCATTTTAATACCTAATACAACAAGTTCAATAAACAACACATTTAAAGAATCAAAACAAATGAAGTTTGAAAACAAGAATATGTAAATACAACTTAATAGTTAATTCATTTTAAAAATCTAAGCATGTGTTATAGATACCTAGAAGAACAAAAACAAGCCAAAAACTTCAAAAAACCTACATCTTTTGAAGAAATCTTTCTCTACGATGTCCTTGACAACAAACAAACACTTGCCAATGCATATAATAGCACAACCACCAACTTGGAGCATTCAACAATCAATCTTCAACTCTATTTATGCAATGGAAAGCAAGAAAACAAGTTCAACAATGGAGGGAAATATATATTTTTCATTCACAATATGAAAAAAGAGTTTGCTTTCTCCTTTTGGATGTTTTGTATGTCACATTTTGGGGTTAGGGGGGCATATGCCACTTTTTGGGGAAGAAAGTGTAAAAGAAAAAATAAAATGGCTAAATTCACCAATTGGATGCTTTTGAAGGCAAAATTCTACCCTAGTTCACCTAAGTTCGTTTTGGATGAACCCGTAGGCTGAGTGGGACCTGTTGATGTGAGTTTTGTTCCCCTACAACATGCAGAATCAAATAGTTAGTATTCCAAGATGAAATACCAAATACTCAATCCTCTCTTGAATAAGGTCACCTCTCATGCTAAGCTTGCAAAGTAAGATCATGAAATGACTTCAAGATTCCTTCAATTGTGGATACTTTCTCAGTGAAATAATGTGATATGCTGGTAATCACTAAGGGGACTTACGCTATTCAATCAATGGATATCAACTTACTTGCACTTCTAGAGATTTAGCTTTACTATGCGCAATGAAAATGTAATTTTGATTCTCAAACTTTTCAACTCTAAACTTAAACTTAAACTTAACTTCCTCTACTTCTACTCCTAATTATGAATGGAAGGAAGCATGGATGACTTGGACTCTACTAGATGTGGTTTTACCAGCGACTTCCACCCACCTAGTGCAAGCTTCTAACGAATACTCGATTGGTTTTCAAATCAATATCTTCTCTTCAATCCCATGAAATGGATGCAAACTAAAGATTGAATATCAATTGAAGTTAAGTACTTCCAATCATCAGCTTACCACACAAGGCACACTTACAATCAGCAAGAGGCTAGTGGCCCGGATTTGTTCAAGTCAAACAAGTAAACATCCACAACTATTTACATCCAACTAACTACTTCAACATGAAAAAAAATATACTCCAAGTGAAAGATTGAGGAAACCATGCAACACTTCAAAGCAATATTAAGTAATTCACCCTGAAGAACAACCAATGAATTATCAACCACTTTGATAAGCATTATAGAAACAATTTGATCAAGTCTCTCCCTTAGCTAGCCTACTTCTACCTCTAGCTCTCTAATCTAATCTTCTACAATCTCTAGCCTACTAACTGTTAGAAATGAGAAGGCCTTGGCCTTTTATGGGTTTTCAATTACAATGAAGAGCCAAGATCAATTCAAGATCAAGGGCCAAGATTAATCCATACAAACCCTAATTAGGGTTGCCACCCTAGCAACCAATTACATGAAGGCATCACTTTGTGGGCCAATGAGAAAATTACAATGCTCTTGATAGCCAATGAGAAAATTGTATACTTGGCATGATGTGATTGAAACATGTGTAACTGGAATTTCCTGATTGGTAGAAGACAACTATGTGCCACCTCATCATCCTTATTCTATAGACTTGATCCATCTTTTGATGAAGAGAAAATGTCTCTTGATACTCAACATTTCTAACTTTGATTAACTCTTCTGAAAATATCAGCTCCTTGTGGATGATTGTGATGGTTCATATTCCCAAATTGCTTTATCTTTCTACTCTTCTCCATCTTCTAAAATTTTTCCTCATGGCCTTGACTTGAATTTGCATCTTGCATTGTAAACCTGAGTTGAACTTGATTGCACTTGTGAATTTGATTGAGACTCTTGAAATCATCATGTAGCTGAGCTTGATTTGTATTTGTACTTTGATAACTCGACCTGATTCTCCTCATTTGATCTTTTTCAAATTTGTCTCTTGATGACTTGATTTGTCTTTATCATCTCATTTAGGTGACTCGAGCTTGAAGTTGAAGTCAGCCCTCTTGTAGTATTGATGCCTTGACCATCACCTTGCCCTTTAACCTTTTCTTCATCAAAAGTTCCCTTGCAA
Organism: Thuja plicata; assembly: GCA_018584345.1. Lineage (NCBI taxonomy): Eukaryota > Viridiplantae > Streptophyta > Pinopsida > Cupressales > Cupressaceae > Thuja > Thuja plicata. The sequence goes on along the minus strand of MU225295.1, from coordinate 1,217,270 downwards.
AACAAAAGGAGAGAAGCATTAAATCTCTTAAAGTAACAGGCAACATGCAAGCAATCCTAAAATTTCATGAAAAGAAACCTCATCATATCAAGCAAGAATGGATCAAGTTATAGATTATCTCATATTTCCTTGCAGACTTTGAGATGAAATCTTGCAAAAAGATCTGAAAATTAGTAAGTTTTTCATATAGCTCATGCCCAGATTTGTTTTCTTGCCACCCTTTTCTTCTAATCCTGGCAAAATGCACCTTTGTGTGTAAGATCACTGCCTTCATTGGGATTAAATTGCTGCCAATTTAAGAGTAACTCGCTGCCTCTTAGGAGTACTTTGTTGCTATTTCATGAAGATATCTCACTGATCCTGTAGCAGAGACAACTTGTAGTGATTTAGTGTTAAAATGAATCCATTTCTTCCTCCTTATATAGGCAATGGTGAGTTTCTACATGAAGGCCAACTTGGCTTTGTGAGCCAATGAAAACAGTTCATTTAATTTAACTTTCAGCCCCATAAGGCCGACCTTGTAATGGATCTTGGGAAATGATTAAAAATTTGATTTTCCTTCCAAATCACAGGCTGCTTGGGTTTGAACAATCCATACAAGGGGAGCGAAATCTTGAGGTTTGAGAGGATAAAATCCTCTTGGGAGGGCGGAATCCGCCCTCCAAAGAGGATAACTTTTTCATATTTAGTGTTTGTCACCCTTTCCCGCCTCCAAAACTAGCACTTACCTCCACTTTTCGGTTCATCCTCAACTCGATGTCCAAACACACTAAAATCAACCACCAACAAGGCAGAAAATAGGGGTGTAAGAGGATTTCATGTTAAACTGAGCTGAAATCACAAGGAGAAGAGGAAAAAATTCTCATGCCTATTTCGAAGTGCAAGTTGAAGACTCCCCTCCACAAGCTTCCATCGTTATTCAACCATGGCGGAAATCTAAGAGTTGAGAGGATTTTACGATCTCTTTGTATCCCTTGTTAAATTCATGCTTCCCTCATCTTTGTTCCTGTAAGCATTGTTGATCCCTAATCAGGTTCCCACCTAAGGTAGAGAAGTCTGAAAGCTTTGCAGTAGTGGGACAAAAAATGTGCCCTGCAAAGCAACCTCCAGGATTTTATAGAAGCCGACTCTTCTCTTTGGTGTTTTGGGAAAGGGGAGAAAGATTAGACACAAAGACTAAGGCGATGCGCTAGAGATTCTTGAAACCCTTTGAAATTCCCGTAAATAAGAACAAACAATCCCATAAATGAGCACAGGATGCCACAGACTCTTCGTTGTTGGGAAGAGAACGTGATGGCAAGATCTTGGACACAGGCTAAAACATTCATATCTTCCCATGAGAAGTACTTGCTAAGGCTCGCAGGAAATGTTCTTATTATCCCACTAAAACCAGTACTCTAAAAGAATTTCGTTCACAAATGACATGGTATAACCCTAGACTACAAGCATTGAAAGAGTAACCAGACATGATCCAATAACTTGTAAATCTATGAGGAATTATAAGAGCTTGAAATAACAAATAATAGCTACATTCATTCAATATTGACACGGAGCCTTGCAATCGTTCACAAAACAGAGAAAAACACAGAAAAAGCAAACTGGGCATAGTCCAATATATCTCCTCTATTGATTATGTGAAAATTACAATGCTAGGGTCTGAAAAATGAAACTACAACTATTTTCCAAGTGTTCTATACAGCGAACAAAAGACTACTAGAACAAAAATTCTAGATCTAACTGAACTCCCAGATTGTCCTCTTTTTACAATGTGCCCGCAAGCTTATATAGAAAGAAATCCTTAAACTGAATCTCAAAAACACAACCAAGAAGGGTTCTGCAAATGTGCCATGTGGAAGAGTCATCATTGTAATCACTACAGCTGTCAGGGCATGCTGATCTCTGCATCGTTATTCTTCTTCCACGCGCACAGCATGGAAGCCACTCGTGCCTTCTTCAACCTCCTCGCCGTCATGAGGGAATAAATTCCCAACTGCACTCTTAGTGGCTCCTCGTTTTTCACGCATGGAAGCGATTCCATTTTGAAACAAATCTGCCTTGGGATTCGCAGCCAGAAGAAAAAGAAGCATTTTGCCTTGAAAGATGTGGGCCGCACCACCTTTTGAATGATGCGACCGCGGGCTGGACACGTGGCACACTGGCAGGCTTTTGTGAGTCTTTGCTTTCCCTTTAGCCTTTAGAAACTCCACGGTGCTGACACGTGGCACTCTCTGTAGTGAGTGCACTTTGAAAAGTGAAGGAGTTCGAAGGAAAAGAGCTCATGGACATGGTAGAAACTGCGCGATTTTGACAATTTACTATCCCAACTTCACAGGGCCATAACTTTTTGCTCGTTGCTCAAAATTAGTAATGGCATATATCGTTGGAAAGGTCTTCAGGAAATCTATTTTCAATCCCTTGGCACCATGCCTTTGGCACATTGCCTCGAGGGACGGACAATAGTTTTGACCCCAAATTCTGCTCCGAAGGCCTCCGAAAATGCACTTTTCTAAAGCATAGAAAAATACTGAAAAACTAGATTTTCGATTTTTCTCAATTTTGCTCAAACTATCGCTTCTGCACATCCTCAAATTGCCTCCAAAATGCTCCGGATGAAGGCTGCGGTAGATAACATCTATAAGCATCATGATGCCTAATAAGGCAGAATTAGGAGGGGCTAGAGGATTTTAATGTTGGGCGGAGGTTGCTATGTTGGAGGATAAAGAATCCTCTGAGGGTGGCGGAATTCAAGTCCTTGGATTTTCCGCCACCTTTATTGTCTTCTAAAATTTTCTGAAACATGCCAAATCATTTATCGATTTGCTCATCATTCAATTTGGAGGAGAGTGGATCAGCTTCTAAGCCTAAGATGCAAAGCTGAATTCAGCATGGAAATAGGATTTTTCCTCTCCTTACTCAATTCTCCGCCCACCTACATTGTCTTCCAAACTTGTTTAATTCAACTCCACTTCCATCCTTCTCATGTTTCATTCGCTTTTCTATACCCTTGGTGACCAAAAGCAAGTCTTTAAGCTGTACTCTAAGGGCAGAATTTTTGATAGGGAGTGATAAAATGAATCCTCTGGGGGTGGCCGAATCCGCCACCCTCAAAGGATTTTCCTCATGCTTCCTAATTCTCCGTCAACTCTGAAAGGCCTCCTTAAAACTTGTTCAAACTCCCTATTTACTTTGAATTCGGTATGTTTTAGATTGGTCTTTAGCCCACCGCTCGAACTTTCATCATACTTCACAAAGGTTACCCCTACATGGTTGTCTTCTATGCACGCATCTGACTTTGACTGTGGGTTCGAAATCGGGAGAATGCAACACTTGGATAAGGGGCGGAAATTAGAGCATGCATAGGATAGAATCCTCTTGAAAGATGATTCTCCACTAATACAACATGCACCATCTCATTTACTTAATCCATCCCACACTTACTTTGTTCAATCATTTCGAAAATTGGAGATGGAGATTCTAAGTTCCAAGCCCAAGAGATATGGTGGAATTCAGGGGTGAATGAGGATTTGCCCTTCCAAGCCCTCTCAGGACTAAAGGATTCAAATGACTTCCTGCTACTACCACCCTTCCTGACTTTATCAAACTCAAAATTCGCCTCCTCCTAAGGCTTGGAAACTCAGAAATTGCTGCTAACTAAGACTACTTCTACAGCTGAAGCGAAAAGAGGGGTCCCCATTTGCAATAGGGCGATGGTGTGAAAACCTCACAACAATACCCTCCCTAAAGCCATAGGGGATCAAACTAAGACCCTGAATCTAGACCGAACCAGACTAGGACTTGGGGTTTGCTGCATAATGAAAGGGTGCATGATACAATTTATAGTATAGCTCATTTACAATCTCTGAATCCAATTGAAAATTGTTTATGCACATGGAATCCAAGTTATGGTTGGAGGTACAATAAAAATAAAAGCTTTGATAGGATCAATATCATTACTTCCCGCAAGCTCTTCATCCCATCCAATTGGATAAAAAGAAAGCTCGTGAAGAATCATATAAAATCTGTTGTGAATACTAATAAGGTTATGAAGGTTCAATGTTGGTAAGTTTATGCATTATCCCTTGGAGCTTAATTCTACACTTGATGACAAGGCTATGTGGCCCCATGACTCTTTACAACTGAAGCACAATTTGCGTCTCCTGAGTTCATCCCTTTCCTCTTTATCAAATCTGGGTTTTTGAAACGTTTCTTTGTTGGAAGGCTCTTTGTCTTTATCTGGTTTTGGTAGAGGGCTTTTATTCCAAATCTTTCATTTTGAGGAAGGTTCTAATTCTCTAGCCTTCTTAATAACCATTTGTAATGTGGTAGGATTTAAAGACTTCACCCATCCTTTCAAAGAGTCAAAAAGTCCATCAATGAAAATAACAATCTTGTGTCTCAGAAATTTCAGTGACAAGCACAGCCAATTTTTCAAATTCTATTATATATTGTTCAACTGCCCCTATTTGTTTCAGTTGTGTTAATTCCTTTAAATGTAATTCAGGATCTTTGTAATCAAACCTATCAATGAGACGTTCAGTGAATTCCAAATATGTATCTACTAGATTATGGCCCAAGGTGACTTGCCCATGGTGCCACCATTCATGTGCTACTCCATCTAGATGTAATGCTGCATATTTAATAGCTTCATCCTCCATCATAGGGTTTAATTGAAAATAGGTGTCTAACTTTTGAACCCAAGCCCTGGCAGTTATCTTGCCTGTGCCTTCAAAATAAGGTATGGACATCTTCCCTATTTTCCTCTGTAATTCACTATTGTAGTTTCTGCCCTTATGAGGTCTATGTCTCATCCTAACATCCATGTACTCTCTAAATGACATATGAGATCTGAATTCTACCTCGGCTGATTCCCAATCATTTAAAATTTCATCTTGTACTTCTCTAGCAGTAGGTTCATGTTCTAGGTGCAAATTTCTAGGAGTAAAATTTGGCATGTAAGGTCTTCCCATTGTTGTTCTTTCAGGCTAATTGTTATTAACTGAACGATCATCCCTACCACCTTCGTTTTGATTTTGATTTAAATTTTGAGCCATGAATTGAGTCATCAGATTGGTCATAGTATTTATATTGTTTTGCATGTCCTGTTGACTTCTCATCAATGCAGCAATTAAATCCCTATTATTTTCTGGTTCCCCCATGTTATTGTCGTGTTCAAAAATTATTTCCTCTTCTATCTCAATATGACTTTCCTCAATTTCAAATTGTGGAGTTGAACTAGAAGGACTGGTTGGATTTCTATTTTGTCGTTCTTTGGTATTCCGGAAGTTGTAATGGCCTGATGGCATATTCAGCAGGACATTTTTCTGTTTCGGCGACACAAAATCTAAACACCCTACATGCTAGCAAGATTGAAAGCTCTAATACCACTGTAAAATTCCCAAATACTGATGCAGTTTTCACAACACAAACTCACTGTTCTATGTTTCAATTATGTATGGTGGCATGAACGCAAATAAATAAATGCATGAACAAACATTCTTCCATTGGTAATGAATAAATACATCCATCGTAAATTATTGACAAATTGCTATTATTCAACTTCATGCATTCGTAATCATTGAATACACTACTGAGATATTTGAACTTTAAATGTATGTAAAATTAAGATATGAATTTGTTCTAGGCACCTGTGTAAAGAATATTGCGTTCTGAATGGTTGAACGACACCTCGCAGTTTCTTAACCGTCTGATGCGCTAGATTATTATTCCGCAAAGCCCAGCCACATAGTTGTCACTGTGTTACTCGCGTAGCATGTGAAGTCTGTAGGCCTGAAATGTTTCAGCATTCGCCATCTTTCCATTCGCTTTTGTCTGCAGAGCCCGACTCACGTGGCTGAACATCTTTGTTTTAACGGAAATACTTCCCGTTGTTTACCCAGAATACTCGCCGAATACTGCCAACTGATGTCTTTACGGGGAAGATGTGAAATACGTTGTAGTCTAACAACTTTGTCGGTACTTCATACTCTGCGTCAACAACCAGCACCAGCCCCCCACACGTTGCAGAATATTCAACTCGGAATGTTAATTCGTCCAAATCTTCATTAATTGCCCAACTACAATTTCCACTAGGCCAGACAACTATCTGATGAAAGGAAAGAAACTTTGTCTTCACTTCGTGAATAACTTCTGTAAATCCAAGCATATCTCATCCTTCACGAACCAGACTTTTATTGATAACAAAATCAGTTGTAGTATTCTCATAAGGGAAACTACCTTATTAAACACTTAAAAAAATGTTAGCTTAACACTAGTTTTTATCCGAGTAAACTCCTTGTAATTATTTAACATTAATTTGACGATGTAAATAATATTAAATAATTAATTCCTTTATTAGCCAAATAATGATTAATTATTTGGGGACATGACAAACTGACAGGAACCGGATTACTATAAATAGTAAGTTCACACCAGGAGACCCCCAAAACACAACATTAGCCCACAGAGGTCGCAATGATGGGCTAATAAACATATACTCCAGACACCTACTAAAACGGGGACATCACAAGGATTCAGATCACTTTTATAATTCATGGTATATCAACGAAACTCATTTTATGAAATCTGATTTAACACAAGATTGTGTGATCTTTGTCCTTAGTTGAACGTCCTCTCACTAACCATATTTCCAAGACCACTTAAATACCTTACCAAAGACAGGACACCTTGCTGTTGACGAAAGGATAGAAACCCACAACTACAGATCTGCAAAGAAACTAACGCTTTTACACTTTGCTAAATTCTGATTTTGACTTGCAAACATGATGAGTTTCGTTATTCCCTGTAAATAAAGCTTGGGTCTGATGTAATTTGCCTCCTACCAGCTGATTTCCATCTAAATTCTTCATCTGATATGGATTTGCAGCCTTCTATCATTCATGAAGCACCATAAAAAGGTCCTACTTACCTGGCTGTGTGATAAAAATCTGAGCCTAAAACTTGGATCTGGAAGTCGTCTGCTCTTAGAAAGGTTTAATTTTCACTTCCTAATTCGATCATCCTTGATATTCTGATTGCTAATGGCAAGATCTGAACTTGGTTTCGAGGTCTTGTCTAACCTTTTGATGTGTCCAGGTCTGCAATATGCTTGCTGTTAGAGTTCAATGCCCTTTTAGCAACCTTGGTTCGTCAAAAAATGGCTTCATGCTTATTCGAACTTGGTATGATCTGTTGTGCAATAACCATGATTGTCTTTGTTCGATTAGCAGTTCGAACAGACCTGTAGTAACCTGCAAACAAGTTTTGAAATGATTTCCTTAGTCTGGGTGTTGAACAACACCCAAGCATATATATACTTTGTGCCTCTCAAATCAATTTTTTCCCTCTAGGCTGACTCTGCTACAAGAAACTGAATTCAAGCTATTAAATATTAATGGCCATGTTAGAAAATTGATGCTCTTTTCTTTTCTTAATTTTGATTTCAGTTCTGGAATGGCACTTAAATCTGGAAGTTAATCTTGCTATACATTTCAAATCTGCTTTGATCTGGGTTCATTCTCACTTCTGACCTGGAAACCACTGTTGAATGTTGTCCTGATTATCATTTGTATTCTCATCTCCTTGCTGGAAATTCATTTTGGATTCTGGAAGTTTCTCCTTAATACTGATTTGAATCTCCTTGCAACAGCTTGTAATCTTGCTTTTTGAAACAATTTTATTGTGTTTGGGTGTTGAGAGGATTTAGTCACGCAATTTTGTCACGCAATTTATATGAGCCTCACCCACCAGAGGAGGCATCTCTATGTTGAGGCCGACTTGGGCCTCTTTTATTGAATGCATGCCTTTTGGATCTCAATTAAATGGGTGGCTGTTCATAATCAGTTTGACCCTCCCTTGTTGATATAATTTGTGGCCACTGGGATTAAATTAGAGGCTTCTCATAATTACATTTGTGCCTTGCCATGATTAATTCGGAACTCTCCATTATTAAATTTGTGACCCCTTTGCAAATTAAATTCATGGGGTTTTGCATTGAATATGAGACCATGGTTTTAAATCTAGGCCCATACATTTGAATTTTAGAGACCTTGTCATAATTTTAAACCCACACACCATTGATTGGGGGCTGATTCAAAGCCCTGCAATTAAATTGGGGCCACACGTTACCCATCGAGACCCCACGCTTGGAGTTTAAGGCCTAATTCATCTAAATTCAGGCCCACACGCTATACATATAATTCTGATTTGGGGCCAGGCCTATGTCTTGTTGTAATGTCCCCAATTTTCATAAGCGACTTAATTAGGTTAATTAATTAAGTGGTCCAAAAATTTAAATAATATCATAAGGACTTATTTAATTAATTAATTAAATTATTAATTAAAAAGGGGCCCAAGTAATAAAATTAATAAATAATGTATGTTGTCCTGTTTGTAACTTTTGAGAAACCTCTTGGAGGCCTTTATAAGACGTTGTTTGGCTCAGTAGGTAATCACCGTGGAGTTTATTTGTCTTGTGTATTTGCAATTCCAGTTGGAATTCAGTTTGTATGCAGTTTCAGAGGTGCAAGACCCTCCCTAATCTGTAATCGCAGTTTCGGTGGTTCATAGCCACCCTAGTCTGTTGGTGGAGATATTGCTCAGATATTTCACTTTATACTTCATTGTCGGATCTATCTCTACCATGTGGAAATATAATTACAAATATCTAGTTCTTGGCCATTCAATGTTGTTAGTGTATACTCTGTGTTGATGACTCATTTCTGTATCTGCAATAATCTTATCGACAGAGGAATTATCTATGATTGGATCCTTCATTGGAAGTAGCATTGTCGTGCGGAGTGTGGCAAGTGTGCGGCCTACTTTTCAGTACGACTGGAACTTTACCATCCGGAGCTAAAGAGTGTCAAGTGTCGAAGGTGTCGAAGGTACTTTGCCCTCGGGTGCTTCCCTCGGGTATTTGCCCTCGCGTGCTTCCCTCAAGTACTTCCCTCAAGTATTTGCACTCGGGTACTTCACTTCAGTGGTTCCCTCGGGTATTTGCCCTCGGGTACTGTGTCGTAAGAGAGTGCCAGAACATCACAGTGGTACGTGATGTGCAGTGGAAATTAGGGTACCATGCGGTTTGGTACATTACAGTGGTATCAGAGCTGGTGGTCTTGCCAGCCTGTTGGGTAATTGAGACCGAATCATGGCATCGAGTGATGGATTGGAAGATGCTTTGAGGGAGCTAAGAAGAAGTCAGGAGAAGCTCTGCCAAACCCTCGCAAGAAGGTACCAGCAGATGGAGGAGACGCTCAACCTCTTGACAGAGGCAAGTACAAAAGGAGATTCACAATGCTTCAACACAAGGCCAACGATGCCAACCTTCCTTCCTAGGAACAAGCAACGGGAAATGCAAAATCAAGCAGGATTGGGTTGATGGTGGATGGTAGATGGACATATCTCTCAAAGACTATATAGAACTGTGAATGAAGTACTCGCCCTCTGAGAGTAAAATATTCTACAACAATAATCTGAAGCGGGAGATTGACTGGTGGCTTAACGACACCTTAAATCCTAAAGAGGATAAGGACATGCTCATAGATATGGACAGGTGGCTTAACGACACCTTAAATCCTAAAGAGGATAAGGACATGCTCATAGATATGGACAAGCAAAAAACAATAATTGTCCCTTCAAGTGGAGAACACCTAAACCTTCAACACAGTCGCAAAGGTGAAGAAGATGATTGCACAACTTTTGTTGATCCAATACTCATCGATCAACTTAATGAAGATGGGGGTTCTATCAGTGACCCTCCGAAGGAACAGGCTCTATCGGTGGTTGTTCAGCCTCCTGGTGATGCGCACTCGACCGAGGATCGTTTGCAGGAGCAATCTCTACAATTGGTTGATTACGGAGTTTACCCTCTGGTTGAGGTGTGCATGATTGTAATTTCTTCATGTGAAGGGCTTTCTCATGGAAACAACAAGTTGTATCATGGGCATGATGGCATGAAGGCCTTGGATCTAAGCATCGATGCATTTCAATGGGATCCTAACGGCTCCGGGCATGACAATGTTTACATCAGAGTGGTGCAGCGGAGGCCCACATTTGAGCGCATTAAGGAGGTGGTGTTCATGGTCACGGTGCAGTATGGAGATTTTTGGTGTTATGACCTTTGACACCCACGCTTGGTTTGGGATCCTGGAGCTTCACAGTCGGCAAACTGTTTGATGATGGATTGCTTGAGGGCAAGCAATCTTTGGGCGGCAAGGATTTGTAATGTACCAAATTTTCATAAGCAACTTAATTAGGTTAATTAATTAAGTGGTCCAAAAATTAAATAATATCATAAGGACTTTAATTAATTAATTTAAATATTAATTAAGAAGGGGCCCAAGTAATAAAATTAATAAATAATGTTTGTCGGCCTGTTTGTAACTTTCGAGAAACCTCTTGGAGGCCTTTATAAAGCGTTGGCTGGCTCAGTAGGTAATCATCGTGGAGTTTATTTGTCTTATGTATTTGTAATTCTAGTTGGAATTCAATTTGTATGCAATTTCGGAGGTGCAAGACCCTCCCTATTCTGTAATCGCAGTTTCGGTGGTTCACAGCCACCCTAGTCTATCGTTGGATATATCGCTCAAATATTTCTTTGTACTTCATTATCGGATCTATCTCTACCATGTGGAAATATAATTACAAATATCTAGTTCTTGTCCATTCAATGTTGTTGGTGTATACTCTATGTTGATTCATTTCTGTATCTGCAATATCTTATCGACAGAGGAATTATCTACGATTGGATCCTTCATTGGAAGTAACATTGTCGTACGGAGTGTGGGAAGTGTGCGGCCAACTTTTCTATGCAAGTGGAACTCTATCGTCCAGAGCCAAAGGGTGCCAAGTGCCGAAGGTGTCGAAGGTACTTTTCCCTCAGGTGCTTCCCTCGGATACTTCCCTCGGGTACTTCCCTTAGGTATTTGCCCTCGGGTATCTTCCCTCGGGTGCTGCCCTTGGGTACTTCCCTCAGGTGCTTCCCTCGGGTATTTGCCCTCGCATGCTTCCCTCAGGTACTTCCCTCAAGTATTTTCCCTCAGGTACTTCCCTCGGGTGCTTCCCTCGAGTAATAGCCCTCAGGTACTTCCCTCCAGTGCTTCCCTCGGGTACTGTGTCGTAAGAGAGAGCCAGGACATCACAGTGGTACGTGTCGTACAGTGGAAATTCGGGTACTGTCCAATTTGGTACATTACACTTGCTTCTAAATTTAGGGCCCATTCTTGGAGTTTTGAGCCATTATTTGTATCATTTTTTAATTCTAGGCGATAGAGTTGCTGATTGAGCCCAGATTTAGGGCCATGGGTTTGAAATGAAGCCACACGGTTTGATTCTAAGCTCTATATCAAGCCACACATTTCATTATAAATCTGATTTAGGCCTCATCATACTTAGATTCAGGCCTGATCCAATAAAATTAAGCCCACACATCAGAAATTAGGGCCTTTGCATTTGAAAATTAGAGCCACACGCCATGCTTTAAGGCCACAAGTTGAATTTAGGATTGGTCCTATTTACTTTCAGTCCATACATTTCACTTACTTGAGGCTCATGCTTAGAGTTTTGAGCCCACTCTCATCGGATTTAGGTTCACTCCTTGTATCTTTGACCCACGTGTGTCATTTTAGTCTGATTTGGGTCTCATTCTAATCGAATATAGGCTTGATCTATAATTTGGGGCCCTATCATTGCAGTTTGAGTCCACCAATGCCCACACGTTTCAGCCTAGGGGCTATACGTTTGTTGCTTGAGCTTAGATTTGGGGCCTTATCATCGATTTTGGAGCCAGAAATTATCCATTTAGACCCAAACGTTTCAAATCTAGGGCCTAAGCTCACACGTTTGAAGTTAGAGACCAAATTTGGGCCCTACTCTAATTGGATTTAGACCTGATCTTCATGCCTTCCGCCCAGACTGGGGCTGTATTAATTGATTTAAAGCCTGGCCTATAGGTTCAAGGCCACACGTTACCTGCTTGGGGTCCAAGCTTTTGAGTTTTGCGCCTGCACATTTGGGCTATAGGGTCTGGTCCATTCAAATTTAGGCCTGATTTTATTTTGAGTTTAGGCTTGATCTTAATCAGATTAAGCCCACACATCTCAGCATGGGTCTGATCTGCATCGAATTCAGGCTCTAGCCTAGATCTTTGAGCCACATGTTACCTGTTTGGGGCCCATGATTCTCCATTTGAAGTGAATTTTAGCCTCTCCATTGCCATTTGAACTTGATAAAGAGGCCTTGTGATTGGTTTAAAAAACTTCTTACCTCCCCCTCTTTTGCATTGTTTCTAACTTTCTCCCTTAATTGAATTTATCAAGTTGAGTTGTCTTCCTTACCCAATGAATCATAATTTCATTCCTTGCCACACGGGGACGTGGAATCCACTTCTTGATGTGGCAACCTTGCCACTTGAGAAGGTGGAATCCACTTCCTCAAGCGTCAATTGCTAGATGAGAAGGTGGAATCCACTCCTTGATGTGGCAACCTTGCCACTTGAGAAAGTGGAATCCACTTCTCCATACGTGAATACCACTTGACAAGGTGGAATCCACTCCTTGATGTGACAACCTTGCCACATGAGAAGGTGGAATCCACTCCTTGAAGTGACAATATTAAAAGGGGAAATACCATTTGTTTTTTCATTTATTTATATTCCCCTTTATGGCAATTTTACTTAGGCAATTTTTAAAGGTTAAAAAAATCATATATTTTGGCTCAACCTTGGTAATTCCATACTTCGCCAATTTTTGCCATGTTTCAATTTTGGACAACTTAGTTTTTGGGAAGGCTTGCAAAATTCCGAATTGTTGTCAAATTTGCTCTACCACCTAGACCTACCAGCGGAGAGCAAAAAGAGGGGGTCCCCATTTGTAATGGAGCGATGGTGTGAAAACCTCACAAGTCTTCAACTTCAACTTCAACTTTTAGACTGATAATCATTTGATTACCCTCTTTAAGTTCTTTCTTCAGTGCTTCATTTTCTTTCAACACAGAAGTCTTTTGCTTATATTTTCCTTCTTCAATCTTCTGATTTTGACTAAAGCAAAGATCATTTTGACTTCAAGATCAATCTCTCCTTCAACTTCATTTAAAACATTTGTTTCATCATTATTTTGATCCTCAACAGTTGATCCAACAGCCATGAACGATGTTTCACATTTTTCAGGATCAAATACATACTCATTGTATTCTTCTGAATTGTTGATGTCTTCTTTGGAATACAAGCTTTTCTTGTACTTTGAAAAATTTCTTTGCTTGTAACAAAACTGATTTTTATTTCTCTTCTTAAAATCTTCTTCACTATCTTTGTCATTTCCACCATATGGACATTTAGTAGCAAAATACCCAATCTTTTTACAATTCAAGCACTTAACGGTAGCTCCCTTTATACTTGCCAGAAACCTTTTTAAGTTTTCTAACAAGATTTACAACCTCTTCATTAGTATCACAATCTGATTCAAAACTTATCTCCTTTGCTTTCTTTGCAGCCTTAAATAGAGTTTCTCTTTTAAATGAATCTTCACCAGCCATTCTCATCTCATATGTTGTGAAAATGCCATGTGGATCAACTGTATGTTTGTCAAGATCTTTGGCTGCTTCAGTTGCAAAAATTTTGGAATCATATCTTGAAGGCAAAGATCTCAAAACTTTTTGAATAACGACAGTATCGTTTATGTCTTCTCCAAGACCTTTAATTGCATTCACTATCTCATCAACTATGAGAAGATAATCAGCAATCTGCTCTTCTTATTTCATCTTTAAGCCTTCAAACTTTGCCTTATATGTTTGTTACTTTGTTTGCTTTACTTTGGCATAACCTTAATAAATACTCTTTGTTAGCCGTAGTACTTAGTGCTGTGTTAGTTATATTATGTGTAGCCGATGGTACTTAGTTACTATCGGACGGTAGTTGGGAATCGGTGGTGACGGTTGGTCACACCCCTTCGGGATTTATATAAGTGATGTACTTCCTCTTCGGAGGGGGGCGGATAGATGCAATTGTAATGTACTGAAGCTACGAATGATTAATAAATATTATGATCTGTCTTAGGTATTTGTATTTCCGTACAACGTCTATGCACGAGTAAACTAGGTTACCCCAACGGGTAAACATTTGGCGCCGTTGCCTAGACGTACTCGGGA
>MU225295.1:1175075-1200021 GCA_018584345.1 Thuja plicata | reverse complement strand
ACCGAAAAATGAAAAAAAAATTAAAAAAAAAAACGTACGGAACCGTACGACTTGAGTCCGTATGGACAACATTTAAAACACCGTACGGCCCGCAAAACCAAACGCCAAAGACAAGGTTCGAAAAGGCCAACAAAGACCATTTTGGCGGCAACGAAGACCAATTTTGGCGAAGACCACTTCTAACAACGGACAAAGACCAATTTTTTCCGTACGGCTGCATATTGCATATTCCCGTACGGCAAGAAACACCATACACCGTATGGCAACAGGAGTACAGATGAGAGGCAAATAAAGCACATACACAATAAGCATTCCGCACGACTGTACAGACACCACAAGAAACATTTGGAGGAAAAGACCGTCTAGTATCAGCGAGTAGCAAGGGAAATGTTGATTGCGTCCAATATCTAGAGCCAGAGTGACTTCAGCGTAGGTGGCAGCTCGGACACCAGAGACTGTGTGGCACAATTCTTTTCTCTTTCGTAAGGAGGAGGGCGCAACTAGGAGGGGTCCGTACGGAAGAGAGACATGTGAATAACAAAGCGCGTGGAGATTGGGTAAAAGAGGTCGAAGGAGAGACGCAGTACCCCGTACGGCGACTTGGACGATTGCTCACGGGAGAAAGATTGCAGATTTCTGTACGGTAGCCAAGCAGTTAGGGATTTCGAGTTAGTTATTTATTTCGTATAAGGACACAACTAAAGAACAGCGAATAGCATATGGCACTGAAGGGAAGGACATTTACACAGGCATTGAAGCAGTTGGGAGAAAGAGTATGGCATCAGACGAAAATTACAAAAACGATGTGCGCCATGGACTTTTGTGGGGGTTTGAAGGTGCTAAATTGGTCTTTGGGTTGCTTTGTCAAAAACGATGCGCTGCCCCTCGACCCCGCTGGGAGCGTTGCCCCCAGACCCCCATTTATTTTGGAGGCACACCACAACAGAGTTTGGGGTACCCGTGCCGTCAGGGTAAGCGTTGGGTTTGTTCCACTCGGTGCGAAAGAAGTTTGAAGCTAAGCGTTGGAGGGGAAGCATAAGCCGCCGACAGAGATGGATTTGGATAGTTTGTGAACTCACAGGTTGAGCAGATGATAGCCAGAGATGCCGCAGGCATTGATCGTTCACGCGCCAGTAGTGGCGAGAGTGGTAGCAGGGTACTACGCTTTCAGGAGTATGTCTTGGCTGGACATGAGGCTGCCGTGGTGGAGGCACAGAGAGCTCGAGAGGAGCTGACCACCAGGTTGGAGGCAGTAGAGCAAGACTTGGCTCAGGGTACCCAGTCGTTGGGTGTGGAGAAGGCAGCATGGTTATTGAGGACAGATTGGCTACGGAGGCAGTATCATTTGAGCAGCAGATTTGCAGCACTTGGTCGAGGCTGAGACTGAGCAGCATGTTTTGGTTCTTGTAGGTGGTTCATCATTCCTATCTTGTTCTGTCCCGGATATTTTGTTGTCGTCCGGAGATGACTTTTCTTTAGGGGGGGATGATGTTAGCCGTAGTACTTACTTAGTGCTGTGTTAGTTATATTATGTGTAGCCGACGGTACTTAGTTACTATCGGACGACAGTTGGGAATCGGTGGTGACGGTTGGTCACACCCCTTCGGGATTTATATAAGTGATGTACTTCCTCTTCGGAGGGGGGCGGATAGATGCAATTGTAATGTACTGAAGTTACGAATGATTAATAAATATTATGATCTGTCTTAGGTATTTGTATTTCCGTACAACGTCTATGCACGAGTAAACTAGGTTACCCCAACAGGTAAACACTCTTCAATTTGTCCAAGATGTCTTTAGCAGTTTGGCAATGCATAACTTTCACAAACTCATTAGCCAAGCCACTAAGAATTGCATTCTTTTCCTTTGCATTATTCTCATAATCCCTCTTTCCAGTCTGATCAATTGGAAGGGTTGTTGGGATTACACATCCATTTACAATAGACATCCATACATCAAACCCCAAAGAGCACAAATAACTCTCCATTCTAATACTCCAAAATGCATAATTAGTACCATCAAATAAAGGAGTTTTATTTGAGGAGGATCCTTCTTTACAAGTCATGTGTACTCTATCCAAGACCTACCTTAGCTACTTAAGCCTTTTCTAAGACCAGGCTTTGACACCAATTGTAGAACACAAATCTTCTACCAATGGGGGGTGAATCAGTAGAAGCACTATATTTCAGATCCTTGACAAATTAAAATAATCTGATAAACTGATAAGCATAAAAATTGAAGAGAAAAGAGAGCAATCACACATAGAAGCCACAACACATGAAATACGTGGAAAATCCAGAATGGGTGAAAAACTGCAATGAGAAATACTACTAGGATCTACTATCCGAATCCAGCCTCACAAAGAAAAAACACTTATAATGTTTAAGGGCACCAACCCTAAGGAATCACCAAGCTCCTTGCTTGAGAGCACCAACTTCTTAATCTGAGCATCAACATAGCATCCTAGAGGCACCAACCATGAGGATGTTACAATTTTCTCTTGTAGTTGTAGTTCATCACTAACTTATATTTCTCTCATTTGCAGAGATATTCTACTTTATTTATTACATAATCAGATCTCTCAAAATCATTCAAAGCTTAACTGTGATATATCTCTGCTCTCCTATACTTCAACACTCATAAAAACCCGCCACACATACTCTCTTCATACAAGTTCATAGTCATACAGTTCATCAGAATTTCCTATGCTCGGACATGACAAACCACTACTATCACATTTCTCAGTCACCTCATAATTGATTCCATTCACCACAATTTACATTGAACCTTCATACTTCTTAAATACTGTCTCCTATCAGGTGGCCAGTTAGAGAATAGTTATAAACTAATAACTGAAGTCCTGTACTTAATAATTATTGATCTTCAGAAAATTATCGCCACTTATTCATACCACATATACTATTTCCAATAACCGGTGATAAATCATAACTTCTCAGATACAGATGGCGACTTCATAACTGTGATTGATCTCTAATAAAGACAGGTTACATCCGAACATATTGTTTGATATACTCTGCCCGCTCTTACAAAATGATGTTTGATACTTCACTTTAGTCTTCAGATGATAGCAGAACTTTAAATAATCAAACCAAAACCTCATACGATTACAAATCTGAAGAATCACAACATATGCCAAGACTGATTTGAACAGCATCGGAGTATTCTTTGCATTTAATGTGAACCTCTAAGAAGAATATTTCTGTCTATGCCAAGACCAATTTGAACAACATCCAACTATTCTTTGCAATTAACGTGAACTTCTGAGAAGAATATTACCGTCTATTGTACTTCGATCTATGCATACTACGCATATCTAACAAAGCATTGGATCAACTCATCAACTCAGAAAATCAAAGGTGACTAAGATACGTGCCATTCTTATTTCAAGCACTGTGTATGATGCTAGAACCAATGTTAATAAGCTGTTCATTGCTTTTGAATATTCAATTCCTTTGAATCATACAGAATGATTAAGAATAATTACCCATCAAGAATGTATTCAACCCACACCCTTGTGCTCAGACAATGTCCCTTTCTACAGTTCGACATGCACATATCCAATTCCCTGTTTCTCTTTTCGGAAACTACTTCGCTGTCTAAAGATGAACAAAACTTTGCTGAAGATTATCAAGCCAGCTATCAGATACATCTAACAGATGCAAATATCAGATATGTGCCATGTATGATTCTTTCTGCATTTGTCTGTTAAATACAACACTAGATCTCTATGCTTCAATACTAGGCTTCAATTACTAGGCTGCATCAGTTTGTCATCTGTTTGGAATTTCTTTTCAAATTTGTCTAACAAGTATATGATGTTCAATTTCTTAGATTTTATTTTTAAAGCACTTAAATATGAACAAGATCCAAAGTGTCTACTTTACCCTAAGAGAATCTTGATTGCTCTGAGTCATAATGTTAGATTTTTAACCTGAAAACTTGCAGTCTGCCTTACTGTACCAAGGGACAAGGGTTTCAACCTTGCAAGAAAGGGGCCTTCCTCAGTTCCTGCATACTTGTCCACCTTTTCTTCTGTGCAGTACATCACTAAACATATATAAGATCATGCTCTGAAAATAAATCAATGATAAGAAATGAAAAGAAAATTAAGTGGATGCTAAAGAAAGCAAGATTACCATCTGTAGGAGCAGTGTAAAGAAGTGACCAAAAGCCAGATAGAAAGGGTGAATCAATAGGGTTAGTCGTGGGATTGCACGCCTCTAATGCCTGAAGATACAAGATCCCAATACTAGATTAAATAGGGTTCTAAATAAAATAAATATGCATGTGGCACATACCGATTATTGAAATATGTATAAGAACTAGGATAACTACCATACTCATAATCATGGGTATAGTCAAGTATTCAGTACTCACTGCAAAACAATATCTGAAACTATGAAATGAAGAAATCAACACTGACTCAAGACACATTAGCATTGAGTTTTTGTGTGTTTTGAAAATTCAGGCAAAAGATAGCAGTTCAACCAGTAGAAGAGGATAAAATATAGGGTCAATCTACATAAAAGTTCTCCTGCTGCTTGGATATATAACATTTGTCATATTAATATGTTACCTCGATCAATCCCAAGATATGCTGCTTTTTTTTAGCTGTAGCATCCTGCAGATATGCAAATGCCAATAAACTTCCATTAGAAAAAAGTATGACAAAAAGCATTTGTAACAATTTAAAGGTATCCTATAGTGTCTACTGAAGTGTACTCATTGTAAGTGTTCAGATTATTTTTCCATAGACAAACTCTGATTTCCTTTTAGAACCCCTTATTTCTTCAATAAAATGTGTTGCCAGAAAATGGAAAAAATCAGAATTCATTCATTTTATAAAATGTGATGCTTTCTTTCATATTAGATAAATTTATTGTTTCTATATCTGCTCCATGATTTTGATTATAAAAGCAGCAAAACAAGGGCGCTGTCCCTTACAAAACCACAGCCCGAAGGCATAAAAACAACAGACCAAAGCAACTATTTACAACAAGGTCAAGAAAAGACCATTGACAGCAGACTAGCAGCACAGCTAGTGACCCACATCAAGAGTGGGTTAACAACTCACCCACAGTATAGGGAGGAGAATGAGAGACTGCAAGTGCAAAGTGATTCTTCCTTCACTGGCGGACAACCGTCCAAGCGATACTTTCAGGAGGGTCCCCACCACAAAGGGAAAGTGGTGGAACTCTCAAAGAGAGAGAATCAACACCAGCACCAGCAACAGAGTGCTGACAATGTTGAACCAGGGATCTATATCTGCTCTATGTTTGATAACTGAGAAAAGAAAGAATAAACACAAAATTTACTGCATAAACAAATATTATTTTATCAATAAGAGAATAGCCAAAGTCAATCAATGAGAGCAGAGACATGCTAATCATAACGAATATTAGAACAGTTCAATCTTTAGAATTTATTTATATAATAGAGAAAGAAAATTTCTCAAGGACCTAATAAAAAAATAAATATCCAAGATATAAAATTGTGCTCTCACAATATTATTTGTGGTGCATATGAAAGACCTGATGTGAATGTTTATGCATTTCCCAAAAGATGGTAAGATGTTGCAAAAATTTTATCATATAGATCTAATTTTCTATATTAGCAACATCCTTTGTTAAATTCAAAACACATAATGGTGAGTTTTTTGTCAACTTATATAAAGTTTGTGGAAAAAATATTGCTCGTTGTTCCATGTACAAGCTTTTCTTCCCATTCAGTAAATATATTTTATAAATCTCCAAACATGTGTTTGTTTTCTCCTCTTTTCAGGATCTTCATTGTTTAAATTGCTTCAAAAGAGTTTGGCATATAATTAGAAGTGTTTGAGAATCTTTTGCCATTAACTACTTTATGAATACACATAATAGAAATGGAAGATTAAGAGCCAATGCAACCCAATCCAATCAACTAGGGAATGCGATGATTAAGCTACCATACACCTTCATTTCAGAACAACTCAAAATGGGCTACTTTCAAGAGCATCCCATTTTGACTTTCTCAAAATGTGGTTTAGGCTTATGAGAATTATTTTTGCACACAATACACGGCATTTTTTCAACTCTATCATCCTTTGACACTAAGAAAGCTTCCTTATAAAACACAAAAACAAATTTATAAAACTAGAATACCAAAGAGAGAATACACTAACCCATTAAAAGAACAATAAACATTGTCTTTCATTTTATTTTAACTTACAAATCAGAAAACTTGGAAAGAATTTTAAGAAAACTCATCTTGAAGGTTTTGGAGACCTGCGTAGGAGGTCAAACTCTATAAATGACCAGTTAACAGAAACATAACTAGATTGCACATTTGGTTTATTGATTACTTATTGAATGATTCCTTAACTTCTAGAAGCCAACTTTTGACTATTTATCAACATGTTGATAAAAATATAGTTATGTCAAGATATCTTCAATGGGTTTCAGCATTATGATGCATGTGAAGGCTGCCACTGAAGGTTACCTTTGATGACACTAATGTGTGGGGATTTCTATCATCAGTTTTCATGCAAGAGAACGGCTGTTGTAGTTCTCTAATATGTCAGTTGTTTATATTTATAGGCATGTGATTGCTGGACTAATGATTTCTCCATAAAATAACAATCAAAGTTAGAACTGTTCATATGTAAGGATACTTCAGCTCTTAAATGCTTTAAAATTTGTAGTTTGAGAGGTTTCATACAATTTTTCCCAGGTTTGATACCAATTGGTGCTTCATCATATCCATTGGTTGATATAACTTTATTTAGTTGAAGATTTTTGAAAGGTTTCCTACTGATATTCCTATCAGGATTCGACTGTGTAGTTTCCAGTCAAACTCATTGACCAGTTTCATGAGTAGTGGTTCACAAGAACCCATCTCTCATGAGAATGAATGGTCCACTTAGCACTCATTGGTTTTTTATTACTTTTATGGGGTTTAATACATGTGGTTTCATGTATTACATGCATTATGCTGTTTACTCTAGTTTCTCTGTTGTGGAATTAATCTTTGACTTTTCATTGTCGCTGACATTTTCTGAGATGAAATCTCATTAGAATTTTTGAAGCCTATCATCTTAAATGCTGGAAGGAATCTTTTCCTCCCTACTCTACATGATTCAAACAAGATAGTCAATTAAGATAATCTCCTAGTTTTTTTAACAGGCACCCGAAGGTTTTACTGTTACAAATTACCTTCACAGATGATGACTCAGCCAAACTGCCCATTCTAATTTACAAGTGACGGTATAAAATATGGAGTTGCTTAATGTTATGAATTCTGCAAGTTTATTTACAGATATTGTGGGTGCATGCTTGTCCTCTTCCATATACTAGACTCAACAAGAAAGTCCCGGATTTTTCAACTTGAACGGACACTGCACTCTTGATCTAGTACTTGCAACAAAACTTTGCTTATGTGAGTGAAACCCTCTCAATAGTATGGATATTTTAAATTTTTGTACAGTGATCTAGCAGCAACCAATTTTTGCAGGCTTGAAAGTTAGACTTTGAAAGTGATTATCAAATCCTGTTCTCTCCTTGGTGAACATTGGCTTTCTATCAGCAGTTTGCTTCTTCCAACACAGATACTTAGAGGCTGCACATGGATGACGATCTCAACAATAAATAGATGTATGGCACACATAGGGTACAATAGTTGCAATGACTTTGAACTCTGGATGACTTAAGTGTATATGTTTTTTGCTTGACTGCCCTTATGCCTGGCTCTAACCTTTAATTGCTTGCAAAGATGTATTTGTTTTGAAATTGTAATGTTAAATGGATTTATTTTAAATTGTTTGCCAGGTAAGAACAATAACATCACAAATGGTATTTATATAGACGTATTTTCTGCTCTGCAACTTGTCGACTGCAACTTTCCCGCCCGTTTGGTTTTTTTGAATGTTGGCTTCGGCCTCCGCTCTGCCGAGGAACCCGGGGAGCACGGAGGTTCTCTGCCCTGACCTGTTCTTGGTGCTTTCTCGCAGGGATGGCAGTGACTGCTGTGCCATCCCCAGAGCCGTGGATTCCTCGTTTTCCTCCTCTGTGGTGTCTGCTCACCCGCAGAGTCAGGAAGGTGGGGATTCTTGCCCCAAACATGTGGTGGAAAACAAAGAGGGCCCTGTGGGGGGTTGGAAACTTGCAGTGTTGAGGAAAGAGACTCCTGACAACTCTGCTCCTGTTTTCTCGGTAGGTGAATTTGGCCCAGAGATTGTTGTCCCAGATGGTGTGGTTGAAGGCATTTCTGCCTCTCTACAACTTGCTCTGGTGGGGAGGTTTGTCGCTTTCAGGCCCACCATAGATATAGTTCATAGGTGGTGTACTGCTAGATGGAAGGTTAAGGGGACTTTGTCTGTATCGGCTATGCCGGGGGGGCTGTTCCTCTTTAGATTTAATGTTGCGGAGGACTATACTCTTGTTTCCACTGGAAGTTGGTGCTATGGTAAACACGCACTGCTAATGGCCAAATGGAAGCCAAGAATCAATCCAGAGGCTGAACTGCAAAAAGTTGCGCCTGTGTGGGTCCGCCTACCTAGACTTCCCCTTGAATTCTGGGACGAAAAGGTTCTCCGATGGATTGGGAACTCATTTAGAAACTATGTGGCAACGGATATGATTACCATTCAAAAAACCAGGTTGGTATTCGCAAGATTCTGTGTGAATGTGACAATGAATAATCCCCTCCCCAACTTTGTGATGCTTAAATCCAAATGGGGGAACTGGAATCAAGCCATTGTGTATGAGAATGCCACTCTACACTGCTAGAAATGTGGTAAAAATGGGCACGTGGTGACAGACTGCAAGACAACCACTAGGATTGAAGAACAAGACTCTGAGCGGCCTACTTCAGTGTCTCTAAGGGTGAAGGATGATGCGTGGGACTAGGTAGTTGGGGCTGTGGTTATCACGGAGGCCCCTCCCCCCCTTGTTGGGAGTTCGTCTCCTGCATCTGGGGTGGAGGAGAATGGAAATGGAAAGGATAAAGAGGTCGAGAAGGTGGCGGACCTAGAAGGAGAGTTTGTTGAAGACCTAAGGGTGGCCCCCAACTCTCATAGAGAAAGCCCAAACGGGGAAGGAAATAAAGAAGACAACAATGGGGAGAAGGCACAGGAGTCTGAAAGCAGGATGACTGAAAGAGAACCTGAAGAGAGCAGTTTAAATGACGGGGGGGAAATTTCCTCCTCAATCCATAATGGGGCAGGACAGGTTATGGAAATACCGATATTGACCCATTCGTCGCCATCGACTAGTATCTTTGACTGGTTAGAACCTAAAAGGAAAACCAGAGGCAAGAAGGTGGATGAAAGTGTGGAAACAAAAAAAAAGTAGATGTGGGGAATGAAACCAAAGTGGGTCGACCGACGGAGAGAGTTGTAAGAGCAAAAGAAGTAGCAAGGGCTATTGCCAATGGGCGGCAGTTAACCCTAGAAGACTCCCAAAAAAATAAAAGATGAAGTTCCTCTCATGGAACATATGGGGCATGAACAGCCCGCAAAAATAGTTCGCTCTAAAGAAGTACATTCTTGAGTTCAAGTTTGATGTGGTTCTTATTCAAGAAGTTAAAATGAAGTATCAAAACTTTGCTCTGCTGGTGGATAATATATGGTCGGGTGTGGCCTTTCTGTATAGTTAAGTTGATGGGGCCTCTGGTGGTGTGGCCACTCTCTAGAACCCTTGTAAGTTATCTAGAAACGCTATGGCCTTTTCTCATAACTTCCTTGTTGTGTTGTTTACTTGGAATAATATTTCCTGGTACTTGTATAATATTTATGCTCCTGACATCAGAAGTGATCGTGGTAGAATCTGGGGGGAAATTTCTAACCTCATTGAAGCTAATCATTGCCACCCCACTATGTGTGCGGGGGATTTTAATACGTCTCTATTACTGTCTGAGAAAATCGGGGGCACACAAGATTACTCGGAAAGTATACAGGAGCTGGCAAATTTTATGAGGCACAATGATCTTGCTGATTTGGATCTGCAGGGAATGGGGTTTACTTGGTCCAACAACAGAAAAGGGAGACACCTTATACAGGTTAGACTGGATAGATGGATGTTATCGGGAGGATGGGATGTTGCTCCCTTGATCAACCTCTCTCTCCTTTCAAGAACGGTTTCTGACCACTCCCCTTTGATCCTTGACTGGGAGGAAAGAAAACGAAATGGACCCCATCCCTTTCGTTATGAAATCATGTGGCACTCTCACAATGAATTTGAAGAAAGTATTAAAAGATGGTGGAATACCCCGGTGTGGGGAACGACAATGTACAGAATAGTTGAAAAACTGAAAATTATCAAATGGGAGGCCCAAAGGTGGAATAAATCCAAGTTTGGAGACATCTTCCAATGCAAAAAAGAAATTGAGGAGAAACTCAAACACCTCCAGAAAGATATGGCATCGGGTGATTCTACCTGGGACGATTATTGTGAGGAAGAAGGATGGAGGAGAAAATGGAAAGAGAACCTAAAAAGGGAGTAAATCTTCTGGAAGCAAAGGTCTCGGGTTCAATGGTTGAAGGAGGGTGACCGGAACTCAGCTTTCTTCCACAGGTCAGCCTCCATACATAAAAGAAGGAACACCATTAAATCTTTGGACGCTAATGGGAGCCAGCTTTTGGAGCATGAAGATATTGGTAATCATGCTACGGATTTCTTCCAAGGTATTTTCTGAAGGCCAGATCGGATTGGGATGGATACTGATTTTGACTTTCTTATGGAAGTTATCCCTAATGTTGTTACTGAGGGTGACAATGAGGCCTTGTTGTCTCAAGTTTTTGAGGAGGAAGTTAAAACTGCGGTTTTCTCTATGGGAGCCTTTAAATCGCCGAGACCGGATGGGTTTCCCCCGACCTTCTTCCAGCACTTTTGGGAAGTTGTCAAATATGATCTCATCCATGCTGCCCACGATTTTGTCAAGACTGGCAGCATCCTGAAAAGAATTAATAAAACCTACATTGTCCTTGTGCCTAAAGTGCAGGATCCTAAATGCATGAGTGACTATCGCCCCATAAGCCTCTGTAACACTGCCTATAAAATTTTGTCCAAAATTATCACCAATAGGATTAAACCACTTCTTCGGAAAATAATTAATCCCAACCAGAAGGGGTTTGTTCCGGGAAGACAAATTCTTGATGTTGTTATCACCACTCATGAAATCATACATTCTATGGAGAAAGGGAAAAACGCTGGTATGGCTTTAAAACTGGACATTTCCAAGGCATATGATAAGGTTCTGTGGAAATTTCTATACGGGGTGCTTAGGAAATTTGGCTTCCATGATAATTTCATTAAAATTATAAAGGTGGCGGTGGAAACGGTTGACTTTGTTGTTCTGGTCAATGGTACTCCCTGGGGGTCCTTTACTCCGGAAAGAGGATTACGTCAGGGGGACCCACTATCCCCATATCTCTTCCTTCTGGTGGCAGAGGTGTTGGCTCGGAACTTATTGAGACTGGAAGGAGTTGGATCTATTGCTGGTTTTAAACTGGCCTCCACTCTTCCCCCAGAAGTTTTACAACAATTTGTAGATGATGCGTTCCTCTTTGGGAAAGCCTGCATTAGAGAAGCTAGAGAATGGAAAGGCCTCCTGAATAATTATGCGTTGGAGTCTGGTCAAATGATTAATTACAACAAAAGCAAAATTTACTTCTTCAACACTAAACAGAGAACTCAGATGAAAATTGTGGAATGTCTTGGCTGTAAGGGAGCCACACTCCCGGATACCTATCTTGGTCTCCCGCTCACGGTGAAGGAGGTCTCTGATGAATTTTGGAACTCCATACTGGAAAAAATGCAGAAAAAACTAGCTGGATGGAAAGGTAAGGTCCTTAGCAATGCTGGAAAACTCCAACTGCTTTCAGCAGCCCTCCAAGGTATTCTTGTTTATTTCCTGTCTCTTTTCAAAATAAATGATAGAACGACGGAGAAACTGGAAAAAATCCAAAGAAACTTTTTGTGGTCGGGGATGGAGGAAAAGGCTAGAATGAATCCGGTTAACTGGGATACTGTCTGTCAACCGAAGCTGGTGGGAGGTCTGGGAGTGAGAAAAATCAAGGACCTAAATAAGGCTCTGATAACTAAAATGGGTTGGCAGCTCTCCAGAGGAACTTCTGGTTGGAGTAGTATTATGAAGGCCAAATACTTTTCCAATGACCAATTCTCTTATGGTCAAAATTTACCCTCCGGCTCAAAAATCTAGAATTTCATTTATAAAAGCAAAGGAAATCTTTTCAAAGGTTTTAAATGGGTGGTCGAAAATGGCACCCAAATCCATTTTTGGGAAGACTAGTGGTGGGGGAAAAACCCCTCGGACAGGAAAAGTTTGGACTTGTCAAGGATAAATTGATTTCTCACTTTGGAGGTAAAGTCAGCGACTACATCTCTCAAGATAAGAAATGGAAAGTTCTCGCTGATGCTTTTCAGGATCAGACTCAAGTGCCGCCCTATATAAATGAAATTCAAAAGCATCTTGATGGCGTCAGGATTCCTATATCCCTTGTTGAGGACAAAGCCATTTGGTGTCATAACAAATCGGGGGAGATCACGGTGAAATCTGTTTATCTAACTAACTTAAAAGTTGTGGCAAATGAAAAGAGCTGGGGGAAAGTCTGGATCCCCCAATTAATCCCCAAGATCAATTTCTTCTGGTGGACAGCCCTCCATGGTAAAATTCTTACGCTGGATAACCTCCAGAAAAGAGGAGTTCAATTGGTCAATAGATGTGCCCTATGTAAAATACATGCTGAGTCTGTCAACCACATCCTTATTCATTGTCCATATGCGACTCTGGTTTGGTCCAAAATTATGAGCAATATGAGATTGAATTGGGTCTTCATGGAGGACTTGGACCAATTCGTTTGCAACTGGGGGAACCTCGCGGAGCACCCATTTATCAACACCCTTTGGAGGTTGTTACCCCAGCATGTTTGTTGGAGCTTATGGAAGGAAAGGAATAACCGGGTGTTCAGAGGGGAGGAAAAAGATGCTGATGGGATGGCGAGGATGGCTGTGAATCTGCTGAAAGACAACCTTGGTACTTGCCGCTGGAAAATCCCTCCTTTCCCCCCAAGGTGTTTGATTGTTTGGTGGCTAAGGACTGGCAGCTGCCTCCCTCCATCTATGAGTTTGATTGCTCTAAGATAGGGGCGAGAAGGAATACCAAGTGGTCCCCCTCGGAGGAAAATTTCACCAAACTGAATTTTGATGGAGCTGCCTCCAAAGGATCTGCTGCGGGTGGAGGTATCTTCAGAGACAAAAATGGAAAAATGATCATTGCTTATTCAATAAATCTCGGATCGGGATCAAATATTGTGGCAGAAATCTCTGCTCTCTTTTGGGGCCTAAAGGTGGCGGTCACTTTGGGAGTTAAAAGGCTGGTCATTGAGGGTGACTCCAAAATTATTATTGAAATGGTCAAGGGAAACTTTAAAGCTGGTTAGAGGCTATCTAATCTGCTGCAGGACATCTGGTCGCTGCTCCCCAGATTCGACGATTTCAAAATACAACACATTTTCAGAGAGGGAAATGCAGTGGCTGACAAGCTGGCAGCCACGAGTCTTAATCAGCAAGGCTTAAGGTGCTGGAAAAACTTGGGCTCCCTTTCCAAGCAAACTGCCTTGCTTGTCGAAAAAGAAAGTAATTAACCTATGGAGTACAAGGACGTTTTTATTGGATGGGAGAGGCGGAGGACAAGATCACGAGGATTGGGGTGAATTCAAATTTTAAAAAAGTTATAGGGAAGGATTTTAATATTATTAGAATTCTGAAAAGGGCTCTTAATGCCAATTTCGGAAAAGGTATGGGCTTTTTCAAATTTGGAGCTGACGTGGGGAAAAGCACGAGTCAAAAAGAGCTTGACAAGATGGATGGGTTTAAGTGGTGCATTAATCATGGGGAAGGCAATCATGTCATGATACGCAAAGGCTCTGCAATCACTCCGGCCAACCATGTAAATGGTACTTGCCAACTCATTAAATCGACGAATATTATTCCCTCCTGGTTATTCGCCTTGCGTATTTCTGCCCTCTGGTGCTGTGATTTATGTTTTCTGCAAGACTCTAGTTAAGTGGGTTCTGGGCAGAGGTGAGAAAGGTGGAATGTCAGTGGAGATACAGGAAGAGGTGAATCCTGAGTACAGCTCCGATATGGGTGGTGATATGGTGCGGGTGGAACCTCCTAGGATTGAGGCTAGGTTCCTCAAGAACCAGTGTGCATTGACCTACCTGAAAGAGGGTGGTTTCAATCCCTTCATGGAAGCTATGGGAGGCTGCGATGAAATTATCTCCATGTAGCTGGTGAAAACCTGGACGGAGCGTAAGGTTACAATAAATGGTATTACCTTTGAGGTAAATGAAGAAGTTATAGCCCAGGCTACGGGGCTGTCCACTAAAGGGAAGAAATGGAAAAAAATAACGAAGAGCCGCGATGATTCTGGTAAGACGAGATTCTTCAAGAAATTGGAGGTCCCGGTTCCAATCCGCGGAGGATTCAAAAGGGAGGAGCTGCCAAACCCATGGAATGATGTTTGCCTCATCCTCATGAAGTATATTACCCTGGAAGGCCGCTTCGGCACCTGCTACAACTACCACTTTCCCCTGCTAAACCATTTCAGGTACAACGATACCATCTCTTTCCCCTTTTACCTGCTTCACTCCCTTGAAGCTACAATTTTGGATGTTAGGGAAAAATTAAAAACCAGGCAGAACTATTGCATTCTCCACCAAGGGCTTATTCTCCGCCTTTACAATTTCCACCTTGCATTACGTCCCCTTAGGATTGTTTCTCTACAGGGCATTACCACGCCGACTGAGAAAGTTACTAAGGAGGTGACGGTCTCCCAATCTAACCCCTCGTCTTCCTCCAAAACCCCAGAAAAAAACAAAGCGGGGTCCACGGGTGGAACCCAAATCACCATCGAGTCTGAGGAGGAGGAAGATAATGATAGCAGAAGGAGGTCCCACAGAATTGCAACAAACACCCGCTACAAACAGAAAGCGGTTAAGAAATGTTACCTTGAAGATTAGGAGGAAGAGGAAGATTCGGAGGGAAAGAAGATTTACACCAGTGGGAACACAAAAAAGGGGAAGAAAAGCAAGATTAAGGAGTGCGGAAAAGGAAAAAACCCTCAGGATTTGGATGGGGAAGAAAAGAGCCATGACTCTCCCCAAATTTCGGCTAGCTTCACTCTGCCCACCATGGATCTTTCTAAGAAGAAGTTGTTTGAAGATAAGACCGAGGACTCGCAGCCCACGACCTCGTTGCCAACGGACCCCCAAGTGATGGTTGAGAACCCCAAGGTCAAAGAAAAAATTAAAGATGAGACCCCGGAGGTTAAGGAAGCGGAGACCGAGAGCGTGCTGAACGCGGCGAGTGAAATCTCCCAAATTTAGAAGGATATTAAAGCTCTTCAGACTTCCTCCCTGGATTTGGTCTCCAAGAAGGATCTGAGGGAGGTCAAGGAGGAAATCAAAAAACTTGGTGAAAGCTTCAACAGGCTAGCTGGTTTCGCGGTTAAGGTAAAGCATTCGGCAGCAACCACGCTTCAGCTGCTGCAAATGGCAAAGGCGTCTACTCCGGGCGAAGAGCACACGGACGAGAAGCTGTTCCAATTCCTTGCGGAGGATTGGCTCAAGCTGCTGCTGGACAATGGGGGTAAAAACCCCAATTAGCCTTCTTGGTTTTCTATGCTTTGCTTTTTTGTTTGGATCCGTTGGCTGGCCACTGTGGGCCTTTTTGTGTTTCTGCTGAACTTCTGTTACTGGTTTGCTATTAATTCCTACTTTACTGTTAATCGTAATTACTTTGATACTTACTTCCACAAACTGGTTACCAGCTTAGAGGTGAAGCTGGGGTCTGTCAGTGGTAAGAGGCTGGTTACCAGCTCCATGTTGCAGTTGGGGCCTGTTAGTTTTAATTTCTGGTTTTTTATTTTAAAAAAAGGTATTGGCTGAGGGTGTGATGACCCCCGTGATGTACTGGTAGTCTGCTGGTTGTGTCTGTTTGGGTCAACCCTCTTGTCTTGGCTGCTTTTTTAAATCAAAAACATCACAAATGGCCCTTAACAACTCAAATCCATTCAAATAAAAATAACCGTACAAGGATGAAATAAAAATGCAATCTATTTGATTCAAATTCAAAACCCTAGTTACAAGTATCAATGCCACACCTTGGAATATTCTGATTTAAAACTGAAATGAAACAATACATTCCCATGCAATGAAATTAACCATGGTTTGAACCTTTTACTCCTTGTTGCAAAATACTAGCCGCACCTTGGCGGATTGGTGGCGGCAGCACTATTATCTCCTCCACATTATTAAATACTGGCCACAGCTTGGCTTTCCTTCCTCTCCACGCACAAGATATTGACTGCGGCTAGCAGGAGAGATAGCAGTTGCTTAGAGGCTCCCACACTGAATATACTAACAGAAATCAAACTAAACATGCCACGGTTTATCTCCACACATTACAGCATCCACGTACTGCGACCTCCAACACTATTGATGTTGATCGGACCATCATGAGAACACAAATCACTGGTATGAATCACCAGCTCTAAGTGCCAATGCAAGAAGAATTTACAATTCTTCAGCAACTCCAACTCCAAACCCTTTTCTCCACCCTTAAACAAATTTGCAATGACACAACATGAATAATCAATCAAGTATGAATGAATTCGATTTCTTCCAAGAGGCCTTTATAAAGTCTTCATAACAAATCAATCCAAAAGCATCATCTTCACTCTTTGCATAACTTAAAACATTATGCCATTAAAATATTAGACTTGCATACCTTTCATTGAAATATAATACTTCATTATATTTCCCCTCATCATTAAAGACAAAGCATGAAATATAAAGTCCTTATGATTAATTAATGACTTGACTTTATAAAATAAGCTCATATAATAATTAATTAAGTGAACTCAATTAATTATCGTCACCACAACAATACTCCTCAAGTCAGTACAAATGCTCTGCCAAGTCTATCACCAGGACACCCTGCCCCAAATAGACACTGTCAAAAATAGACTTACTATAAATAGTAAGTCCCTCAAACTGGAAGCTCTGCAAATGTTTCCCAACTCCAACTGACACCAATGCACAGGCGCCCCTGCTAAAAGTAGAAACCATGACGATCCCAAAATAAGCACTTACTATAAATAGTAAGTCTGTCAATCTGACTCAAACGAAGAGCAATCCTAGGATCACAGATCTCCAGAGTGGAAACTAACCACTGGCTCTGTCACACAACCCCCTCTAACATCCTGATTAGCCTACGAGGGTCACAGAAATAAGCTAATCCCATGTGCCTAAAAACATGGATATTACAGTCCTCCCTTCTTGAAATTGCTTGTCCCCAAGCAATCTCAAAAAACAAAACACAAAAGTCCACCCGGATTCCAAGGATAGTATGGTGTAATATCCCTACGATCACCTACAAACTCCCATGATGAATCACCATCCACTGAGCTAACCAAAACACACTGTCACCATGCCAACCATAGCGACCCACACACTCTGCAATGCCAAACCTGTCACTACTTGGATCCTAGTAGAGATGAAACTCACAGCCATCCGTAACAAGGAAGAACAAATATCCAACACCATCTGAAAGACCACAACTCCCTGTACACCCTTCCAACCTCCTCTGTGTATGAATCCCATCTGTGCAACAGGGTCAAGTACTCCTATAGCTCAGATATCCAACCTCTGCAATACCATTCTGGATATACTGACCCTGCTAGTTGTCTCCTGCTAACTTGCAGTAACTAACCCCATCAACTGCAGATGGAGTAAACCCGTCCCAAAAAGAATGGCATAATCCTAGAGCCAACCCACACCAACGTGCAACCAAGTCCTCAACCAGTGGGGCAAAAGAGAAATGATGAGTGCTCCTCACTGTGTAATCATGGTGAAAAGCTCCAATCCCTGTCAAAGGCTCATCAAAGTCAAACCGAGAATCAAGAGGTGGCTCCAATATTTGATACTAAACAACTGGTTGGGCAAGATCCTGGTTAACCCGCTCAACAAACCCAACCACAAAATCCCTGTGAGGAGGCATTGTAGTCAAAGTATCTACAATTCTCCCCACTAAAAGATGAATACCGCGAGAACCCCGGATGAGTGTACCCTCAGAAGCCCCAAAAGGTCCCTCTTGCAAAACCAAACTCTCAAGTAAGTACTCCATGAACGACTCTGTGCAATAGAAATTATAAGAAGCAACATTAACCTGGTCCCCTACAATCCACAGTTGATCCCTCTGAAACTGTGGCACTACCAACTACCCATCGTTGTCAGTTGTATGAGGTGAAGTAATAGATTTGCTTCCGATAGAAGGAAATAAATCATCACAAGAGCTCGTCTCGAGACCAGATGATACCCTATCCATGTCCTATGAATCAAAGGGAGCAGTGTCAGAAATTGGCACACAACTCTCTAGCGAATCCGCTCCTGCTACCCCAGGACTCTCAACAACCTGCTTCGCATCATCTACCATCCTGCTAACAACTAGAGAACCTGATACCACAAAACTCTCTTTGCAATCCTCCACGTAAGCACTTAACTCCTCTGTGTCTACTACATCTATCTCAAGGATGGATGTAACTATGTCCCCAACACATCCATCACTACCAACTGTGGAAGTTGACTCACCACCAACCACGACTATATGCAATTGAACTAGATTTATAGTTGGCAGAGACTGAATCCTCTCCAGCTCCACAGTCACCTCACCCAACTGCAACTGCGACTCCTGAAGAGCCAACTGAGTGCTCTCTAACACCCCAGCAGTTGCCTGAAGCTCAAGGGTGAGTTCAACTACCCCCTCCTCTTTCCCTAACAACGCCTCATAACAAAACCTGCCCCACTAAAGAAGATGCTCCCTGTCGGCTACGAACTGTACATAGCTCTGCCTCAGAATCCTAATAGCCTCACGAAGCGAATGAATCTTTGCTAGGGAAAGGCAACTACCACCGTGCTCATCTGTCATAGGAGCACCCCAACCGCAAACAACCAACATATACCAGATAGCATCATAATGCTCAAGAGATGAAGAAATATCTCTATCACTCACCCTCAGCTATCTGGACACAAAATGTCTCTGCATGCTCGGGCTCTCTTGTACACTCTCAGTCTCACTGATCACACTGTGGTAGGAAACTGTGTCCACCAAACTCACATCATGATCACTCTCCTCATGTGCGCTAACACCCTCGCACATGTCCACCATCAAAGTATCGCTACTAAGTACCTCTACAAATACCTCATCCGAAGGAGTGGAAGCCCTAGCTGTAACAAAATCCTACCACTCATATGCTTCCCCATCCTCATCCATGAGTCCCTGTAAAAAACAATCCTGGGATGCATCACCATCAGATGACAACTCTGAGTCAACTCTCAATGTCTGATATAAAAGACCAGACTCACTACAGCACACGTCATCATCATACCCAACATTAGAGGTATCCACAATGCTAGAATCAAAATCATCTAACTGAGACCCCTCTGCTATCTTTGGCTGCATACATGATTCAATGTCATCATGTGAATCATCTACACTGTGGCATGAATCAATATCACCTGACTCCTCTGCAACACTCCCATCATGAGTGTCATCACTGGATAGCTCCATGCTCACATCCTTTGTACAAGAAAAGACTGTTGTCTCCTGCACTGACTCCACACTGCGACTGTTGTCATAAAAATCAGAGTTGTCAGAGCTCATATACTCCTCACAATCTTCAAAAATAACACCATCATCTAAGGTGTCAGAATCCATAGTGGTATCTACAACATCCTCCATTCTCACACTATCCACGACATCAACAACAGGCTCACATAAAGGATTGTTGTCCTGAAAATCAGACCCTGTATCACTACTACTACCAACTGATGAAACGCTGCCATCAAGGGTAATGAACATGTCATCAACCTGATCTGTGTCACTAACTCTGGTAGGATCGAGATGCTGAAGCTTTGTACCACTATCTGCCAACAAGACAGGCACATCCACATGTCCCTATAAAGAGTCTACACCCTCAGGTGTGCAAATAGTATTAGTGGCTGATCCACTAAGCACAGGAACATCTCCACCATAATGAGCACCTGTCGAAAACTCAACATGGAGATCTCTGGATGTCTCACCTCTAAAAAACTCACGTCTCTCCTCATATCTTCCCTGTGAAGAGGACCTATTGAACAAAGAAACCAAGTAATTTGTTGTTTTATCAACAATTGCCGGATCTAAAAGTGTTGCATTAAGTCTTTCCTGAGTTTGCCTCACTTTCTCCATGTTTTTCATCATGGCATCTGTCTGTTGTCTGAAAATAGACATACTGTCTAACTGGTTTCCATGTTTTCTAGATTTCCCGTGTCTCTCCATGATTGCAATAATAACTAGAGTGTTGATCACTCAAGTCAAACAATTAAGCTCAATGAATTCCACCCCAATGGGATGGCAGGAAACCGCTCTGATACCACTGTAAAGAGCCTGCTTGGCTCCGACCTTTAATTTGCTTGCAAAGATGTATTTGTTTTGAAATTTTAATGTTATATGGATTTGTTTTAAATTGTTTTCAGGTAAGAATAATAACATCACAAATGGCCCTTAACAATTCAAATCCATTCAAATACCAAATAACCGTACAAGGATGAAATAAAAATGCATTCTATTTGATTCAAATTCAAAACCCCAGTTACAAGTATCAATGCCACACCTTTGAATATTCTGATTTAAAACTAAAATGAAACAATACATTCCCATGAAAAGAAATTAACCATGGTTTGAACCTGTTATCTCCTCCTTGTTGCAAAAGACTGGCCACACCTTGGTGGATTGATGGCGGCATCACTGTTATCTCCTCCACATTACTAAATACTAGCCGCAGCTTGGCTTTCCTTCCTCTTCACGCACAAGATATTGACCGCGGCTAGCAAGAGAGATAGTGGTTTCTTAGAGGCTCCCACGCTGAATATACTAACAGCAATCAAACTGAACATGCCACGGTTTATCTCCACACATTACAGCATCCACGTACTGCGACCTCCAACACTATTGATGCTGATCGAACCATCAAAAGAACACAAATCACTGGTACGAATCACCAGCTCTAAGTGCCAATGCAAGAAGAATTTACAATTCTTTAGCAACTCCAACTCCAAACCCTTGTCTCCACCCTTAAACAAATTCGCAATGAACACAAATTTGATTTCTTCCAAGAGGCCTTTATAAAGTCTTCATAACGAATCGATCCAAAAGCTTCATCTTCACTCTTTGCATAACTTAAAACATTATGCCATTAAAATATTAGACTTGCATATCTTTCATTAAAATATAATACTTCATTATATGTCCCCTCATCATTAAAAACATAGCATTAAATATAAAATCGTTATGATTAATTAATGACTTGACTTTATAAAATAAGCTCATGAACTTAATTAATTATTGTCACCACAACAATAGACTCCTCAAGTCTGTACAAATGCTCTGCCAAGTCTATCCCCAGGACACCCTGCCCCAAATAGACACTGCCAAAAATAGACTTACTATAAATAGTAAGTCCCTCAAACTGGAAGCTCTGCAAATGTTTCCCAACTCCAACTAATACCAATGCACAGGCGCCCCTGCTAAAACTAGAAACCATGACGATCCCAAAATAAGCACTTACTATAAGTAGTAAGTCTGTCAATCTGACTCAAACAAAGAGCAATCCTAGCATCACAAACCTCTAGAGTGGAAACTGACCACTGGCTCTGCCACACAACCCCCTCTAACGTCCTGATTAGCCTATGAGGGTTACAGAAATAAGCTAATCCCATGCGCCTAAAAACAGGGACATTACACTTAAGTGTATATGTTTTTGCTTGACTGCCCTTATGCCCACACATATCTTATGTTGAACCCACCATTTACTTGTATGAAGAAGATGCTATAAACTCTCCTCTCCTAATCAATTGACTCCCTATCAGGTCCGTTAGAAAACTTGTCATTAATGTCAAATTAAACAAACATACACATACGGATCAGGTTGAGGATGAAGGTTGCAGTCTTCAGTTTTACTTGAATCGGGCTTTTCAGTTGCTGTTGTGTATACTCTGTTGATGAGTTCCTGCGTTTTCAGACCAAAATTAATGATGAATGACAGAAAGACAAACATTAGATATATAGTGAAAATAATGATGTTTTTACCTTTGATATGTTCTGATATTGGACAGAATATTGATTTTGCTGTATGAAAAGTCTGCAAACATATTTGGTTCTGCATAATGTTTGATCTAATTTATACTGAATACATATTGAATCATAGTGTGGAGACAATCTTTATGATCCAATATCATGTTCAGATCTAACTATTTATGAATCGGGTGTGTTACGAGTAAATAAAGTATTGGTTGGATTAGTTTTGTTTTCAGTTCCAACTGATTGCCACCTGTATAGAAGTTAATAACTGCAAACCTTCTTGTTGATCGCCACTGGAAACAAGATTAGATGTATTCTTATTCAATGATACAGAAAAGATTGGATACATTCTTCTTCTGCGATAAAGGCTTGGTTAGATCTTTTTGTTGAAGGGTTGGTTGTAACTGCAACCCAACTGTCAACTGTTTTGATTGTAACTATTTCTAAAACAGTTTCTTTCTTGCAAACTTCTCATTTGATGGAAAGTAAGACAAATTCTATTTAAAGGATGCTAAGATTCGATGAAGGGAAGTGAAGTGAGAGTGTGTGTCATATCAAGTCCCGATGTAAAGCAAGTTGTGATTACGAGATTGCAGGTGTAAAGAATGTTAGAAAATTATCATGTATAGTCCATTCATATTGTAAGATCTGAGAGTAGTTTTGAGTGATATTGCAAAATCAGAAAATGTGATTGTAAAATCTGAGAGAGTTTATTTTGTCTGACTTTAACCATCATCAAGATTGAGTGAAATGTATTGTGATAAATCTGCAAGTTAGAGAAGTCTCAGTGAGCAAAAAGTTTTATAAAATGAAGTTGTAACATCCAGAAGATTGGTGCCTCGAGAATGCTGGGTTGATGCTTCTGTTGGAGTTGGTTCTCTCAAGAAAGGAATTTGGTGATTCCTTAGGGTTGGTGCCCTTAAAGCTTTGTACACATTTTTATTCGTGAAGCTGGATTAGGATAGTAGATCCTAGCAGCATTTCTCAATGTGGAATTTCACCCATCTCCATGTAATCCGCGTGTTATTCCGTCTATGTGTGGTTGCTTTCCTTTTAATTCTGATTTTATACTTACCAGTTTATCAAAGTTTTGAAGGATCTGAAATTTATATCTTCTACTATTCACCCCCCCCCCACTCCCAGTAGAAGAATTGTATTCTACA
The DNA here is from genome assembly GCA_018584345.1 of Thuja plicata. Classification (NCBI taxonomy): domain Eukaryota; kingdom Viridiplantae; phylum Streptophyta; class Pinopsida; order Cupressales; family Cupressaceae; genus Thuja; species Thuja plicata. Next base: position 1,176,659 of record MU225295.1, on the reverse strand, counting down.
AGGTCTGGTATACATGTCTACTTAGTTGTTTTTCTGGTGCTGCAACCTTGTTAGCGGATAACTTGGTGCAGTGGTAGTTTGGACTCCATTACTGGCTTTCTTTTTCAGCATATCCAAATCTCTATGGAGTCAGCATAATAATCAAACTTTCCATGTGGCTTCTCAATAGATTTCTTATATCCTTGGTCTTCCTTGCCAAGTCCTTGACCATTATAGCTCATTTTGTTTATCATTGTGAAGCCAATTCCTTTTGTTTGCATTCCAAAATTTTCAAATGACTAGAAATGTCCATGTTATCACTCAAAAATTGCATCCTAATCAAGTTGCCAAGATTACTTGACCAATTTTGAGGAACATGGAAACAAACCAAGGTTGTGGGTAAGCTATAGCTGGAATGAATCTCCGGATGAAGGCCGGATTCCTATTTGGTATCTCACCTAAAAACACCTAAAACTAAAAAATTTGCTGGAAGAAAGAGGTAGAAATATGCATAGGAATAAAATCTAATTCCTAAAGGGTGATGCACCAAAAATGAAAATCTGAGAAGCACATATATGACTTGACACACAGTGAAATGGTAACATAAGCTCTCTTACACAACCCCACTAAATCACAATATCTGCATAATCAATTTGTAAGAAGGCCAATAACAACAGTCCCCTAAAACAGAGAAAGAGTTATCACAGTTTTGGAAAAAACTGATTAAGCACAACTTAAAACCTGCAAAGAAATATGAAACACTGTATAAAGGCACTAATATGTGATATAGCTTCAAGGATCAAGAACATCACAAAAAACCTGTACCAACACTAAGTACACAATAACAGACTAAATAGGGAAGACATAAGCTATATTTCACAGTCAAAGGGGTTACAAATCTGTATAATCTCTCTGAAATGGGTTACAAAAACACTTTGCCTCTGTCAAGAACCTAGGAAAAGTTACAGAACAGTAAGCTAAAGGGAAGAAGAATTGGTTACAATGAGGCCTCACCTCATATTTATGCATTTTTTCATCCAACTACATCATAACTGCAAGTAATAACTTTAGGGTCGGATCTAGCCTACAAGACCACTTTTGAGCCCCACAAACAGTTGGAAAATGGCATCCTAATGCCCCAAAAGTCATGCCAACATAATATCCTCGTAAAGATCCTTCATTCATGCACTCTTATCTCTCAAAAGGACTCATAAAGGCCTCAATAACTTCATCTGACTTTAACAACTGCAATTGGTGACCTTAACACTTTGCCATAATTTAGCCAAATATTTCTCTTTGACTTTTAAAGATAAAAATAACTATCCTATTTTGTACCTTAATTATTCAATAATTTATAATTCATTTAAATAAATGAATTACAAAGTATTTAATACTTTTATTAAATAAATAATAATTATTACGAAGCTCATAGTTTATTATTTTAGTAAATATTAATTATTTTAATAATATTTATTAAGGTGTCATGTCCCCTTTCTAGAGACATGTTCTTTCATGACGGATTTGCCTATCATCGACTCTCGTAGGCAAATGGTTTGGAGAGAGAGTCATTTTGCAGATCTGATGGTCATATTTGCTCTTGAAGAA
>MU225295.1:1162365-1174975 GCA_018584345.1 Thuja plicata | reverse complement strand
TGGAGTTAATTTTCGTGCTTTGGAGAGGACCTAAGTACCTCATTGGCGGTCCCATTGGTGGCAAATTGGGGTGTCAAAACCCTTCACTGATTTTTCTACAGGAGCCGTACATGTACGGCCTGGTACGACAGACCTAGCAGGTACAGATTTGCAGAGTTTGGTTGGCAGTTTGGGGTCTTCTTTTCAACATTCTGCATCAGCAATTAAAGCAGGGTATTCAGAGTGGTTTCCAGGTGCACTTCATGAATTATTTGTTGATGTATTGAATACCAAAAATATGCATAAGGGATGTATGTAACAGTCATTAATAAACAGGTCTGAATAGTACATTTCTTGCATTATTTGCTATTGTAATCAGTCTCTATTTTCGACATTGCTATTGATAGCTAAATTAGGACAGTACCTTGTAAGGACATTGATCAGTTCATATATCACTATGACATAAATCTGAAGTTGTAACAGTCATACAACCAGTCCTCTAAATTCAGACTTGGTTATATGTTGTATTGGGTGGTATTATATATAGAGTGCATAGCAAGGGTATTGTTCACATTGTCTTAGAACTTTGCATTGTATTCTGAAAATTGTAATCAGAATTAGAAGAATTCTTGATATAATAGATCTTTGCTTATTGTTCAATTGTATTATTCCTATATTGGTATTGTTATCTCAATTGCATTTGATGCCCAAAACAATTATCACATTGAAACATATCATTGCAAACAAAATCAATCAGTGCATGCCAAGTGTTTGACGAATTGCCATAGTTCAGATTTGGGGGTATTTAGTGGCCTTTTAGTAAGGGTCATTACATAAGGGATAATCAAATCACTTAATAATTATAAAAGATAATATATTTGTTAAAATATTAAACTATAAATTATATAATAATTATTATTTAAATAGTTCAAAAAGAATGTTGATTTTTACCTTTAGAAAACCAAAACCATGTATTTTATATTTTTGCATTTTTAAACTATATTAATAAAAGACAAAATATCTTTTATTAATATTGTTTTTACACACACAACTATGCAAAAAAAGACAACACAAGTGAGAAAACTTATCACTCATGATTCTCTAAGCTTCACTTGTCCGCAATTTAGTTTGGAGAGATTTTTAATAAATTTTAAAGGCAAAAGCCTTTACTTTGTGATGGAAAAAAGGGAAAATGAACCCTAAAAGCATCCACGCACATTTCATTTTTTACACTTTTACTTCTCCATCTTCTCTGCTCATTCTTCTAAGTTGCCGCTATGAGGAGGGTTTGAAGTTGGATGTGAAGATTTGAGTGCAGATGGGCTCCAAAGCCAACTGTTCGTCCGACTCCACCTGCAAGGCATCCCAATCTATAATATGAGACTCATCATAAATATATATCCTCATAACTGAAACATGAAACACATCGTGGATGCGTGATAGGCTAGGTGGCAAGGCTAGACAATATGCAACTGGACCTATCCTCTCTAAGATCTCGTAAGTTCCAACAAAACAAGTTGCAAGCTTAGAGCCTTTTCCAAAACGGATTGGACTCTTGTGCAGGCGCACTCTCAAGAATACTCTATCTCCAACCAAATAAACTCTATCAACCCTCTTCACATCAACATATTTCTTTTGTCTATCATGTGCCTCTCTAACACGATGTCCGATCAAGACTACCTGCTACTCCATATCCCTGACTAACTCTAGCTTAATGGAAACTCTGTCCTCAATCCTGTCCCAACTCAAAGGCGTCTTGCATGGTCTACCATATAGAGCCTGATAAGGTGGCATACCCAAGGAAGTATGATGCCCATTATTATAGGCAAACTCAACTAAATGCAGGTACTCCCATCGAGATTGGTGATCCATCACATACATGCGCAACATATCCTCCAACACCTAATTGACCCTCTCTGTCTGCCCATCTGTCTCAGGGTGATAGGCTATACTGAAATTGAGCCTAGTGCCCAAGGTTGCCTGTAGTTCCCTCCAAAAGAAGGATGTGAAGAGAGAATCCCTATCTAATATGATCTTACGGGGAATACCATGAAGTCTGACAATGTCCCGCAAGAACACCTGGGCTACTCCTGGTGCTGTGAATGTGGTACGCACGGGTGAGAAGTGGGCGACTTTGGTCAACTTGTCAACTGTCACCATGATGGCATCATGGCGGCGAGAAGACGTAGGAAGACTAACAATAAAGTCCATGGAATGTGTCCCACTTCCACCCTGGTATCTCATGTGGTTGAAGGAGTTCACCTGGATGGCGGTGCTCCGCCTTAACTCTCTGACACTCAAGACAACTAGCCACAATCCTAGAAATCTACAATCTCATACCTGGCCAATGGTAGAGTGTAATGAGCCTGCCTGGCTCTTCCTTGCAAACTCAACAATTTTGCTTCACAAGATAAAATAAACTACACTTCTTCCTTTGAGAACAAATACTAAACCTTTTTTTTTAAACATTTTCCAAAATTTAAAAGCAAATAACAATTTTGCCAGGAAAGGCTAAACTCCTCTATATGCAAATACTGAATATTAATTTGCAAAGTAGCTTGGAAAGTATGTTTATAATCTCTTGTGTTTTTGTGAGAGACTTTCCAAATAAAACGTCACAAACAAACAATAGTCTATTTTGTCTTTTCTAAATTATGGAAAAGTAAATCAATCATTACAACCAAATTCAAATGTTGTATGTTTAACAAACTGAACATACCATTAAAGCATTTAATGATGCAAAGTGTCTATATGTTGTGCCACGTCCAACCTTAATCCTCACGCCTGCTGTTAATTTATTGTTTGAATGCATGCGGCTGATGAAAGGAACAGACCAGCACCCCCACAATAACCTTCAAATGCATACGGCTGGTGAAAAGAACAGACCAACACTTCCACGTCAACCTCCAAATGCATACGGCTGGTGAAAAGAACAGACCAGCACTTCCACGTCAAACTCCAATCGTTTGCAGTCCAGTGTCCACACTGCCTCCTATCCGATTCGATCCCAGCTATCAGTAATAACGTAGAAGAAGCTCAACCAACATGCCCAGCGTAAAACCTTTTCCAGTGCTGCAAAACCTCACGCCAAGTACACAGCAGCTACTATATGCCAAAGCCACTCTCAAAATGTAATTCAATTCTCAGCCAAGATATTCTCGAATTGACCCTGAAATTATTCCAACACTCCAACAAATAAAGTCGACCTCTTCTGCAGGCCCCAGTTCAAATTAACAATCCAGATTCAGAATTACTTTTTACCTCTAGTTACAGGCAAACAGAATGAAGGAAGAGATCTTGGTTATACTTCAATAACCAATAAGAGATTAACTTCAGAAGAATCAGTCTTCCAGAAGCCAATTTGACCCTTATACTTCAGTAAGGGCACAGATCAGAACTTCTCCTCAGAGAAAACAAACAAAATATCATATAATCAATCGATGATGAATGAATGCCTTGCCTATTGCTTTTATAATTAAAAAGTGTCTTCTCTCACACACTTTTCATTTGAAGCACTTTTATACTTAGGCACATATTGAGTAATATAATTTACTAACTCATTTGGCTCCAAAAATGATTTCATCAATATCATGAAATTATGACATGCAAGGTCCCTGTTTCTTGTGCCCAAAATTTAAAACTTTTCATCCCGGTTCCGACAAGCTATAACACTAAGGTGCCCAACATATAATACCAACAATAATGGCAACCTTAGCAAATTTAATTAAAAAATAATAATAATTCACCCGTCTTGCGAAAACAACTGAAGAAGCATCAGAATCGAAATTTGTCTGCACTGGAGTGATTTTGATGATAAAAGATGATGAACGAACTTGACGGGGTGACTTACTAAAAATAGATGCTCTCTCCAAGATTCTTGGAGCCCAAACCGGAAGCCAGAAATGAAAACTGAGAGCATCATTCACTCCTCTAACTCATCTGAGCTCATCGGAACTATCCATTGACTTACTATAAATAGTAAGTTCACACCAATGACCCTCTAAACACCTCGCCAGACCACGAGGATCGCAATAATGACTTGGCACCATCCATTCAATGACCCTGCTAAAAATGGGGATATCACAGTCCTCCCTCCCCAAGATTGCTTGTCCCCAAGCAATCACAGGAACAAGAAACATCACAATCCACCTGGATCCCACGGAAAACTGTAAGCCATGCCCCTGGCGCAAAGTGCAGGCTCTTGTAGCATCCTCTGAAAAAAAGACGGAATAACTCTGTAAAGAGATCCATAACAATCACTCACCCACACTCCCATACTGAATCTATCTCTGCTCGGATCCCACGAGAAATGAATCTCAAGACCATCAAAAACCAAGATCTATGGGTGACTCAGATCACATACACACTGAACTCCCCCTATACACCCAATTGAAACAAAAACTCTGTCAATCCTCACATCCCTGTCTAACTGACACTCACACCCAACCACACTATGGATATGATAACAAGCATAGGTCCCTGAGTCACTACCACCAAATCCAAACTCGGCAAAACCGACCTGTGCATGAAGATACTGCAAGTGATATAACTTGCAGCTATTGATCCCATCTGCAAAAGATGGTACTAACCCATCCCACAATGGATGGTATGAAACTGGAGCCAACCCACCACGATGAAAAACCAAATCCTCTGCCTGTGGGTCAAAAGAAAAATGATGAGCGCACGTCATAGTATAATGTTGATAGAAAGCCCCAATCTCTGTCAATGGCTCATCACTACCAAACTGGGAATCAGGAGATGGCTCCAATCTCTGACTCCGCCTAACTGCAGGCTGGGTAGGATCCTGGGCAACCCTCTCAGCAAACCCAACCACAAAATCCCTGTTGGGAAGCATTGTAGCTGGGGTATCTACAATCTTCCCCACCAAACGCCATATAGCATAAGAGCCTCTAATGAGAGTACCCTCAGATACTCGGTACGAACTCCCCTGCAAATTTGCACTCTCAAGTAGATACTCCATGAATGACTCAGTGCAGTAAAAATTATACGCGGAAGCGTCAACTTGCTCCCTCGCAACCCACAACTGATCCTCCTGCAAATGTGGCACTGCCAACTGTCTACTGCCACCCGCTGTATGAAATGTGGTAATAGATTCGCTTCAAGCAGCAGGAAGCAAATCACCATGAGAGCTCGTCCCCATTGATGCCCTCGCCTCCTCTGTACCTACTGCACCCATATCTCGGGCGGATGTGTCAACCACATCCTCACATGCCACTTCTCCAACTATAGAAGCAAACTCACCACCAACCACCTCAATGTGCAACTGAACTGGGTCTGGGGTTGGTGTGGAACGAACATGCTCCAACTCTACAGTCACCTCCTCCAATCGTGTCTGTGACTCCTGGAAAGCCAACTGGGTACACTGCAGTGAGTCTACAATCACCTCAAGCTCCTGGGTAAGCTCAACCACCTCCTCTTTCCCTAACAATGTCTCATAACAAGTACTGCCCCACTCCAGAAGGTAATCCCTGTCACCAACCAACTGTGTATAATTATGCTTCAATACATTGACAGTCTCTCGAAGCGCATGAACCTCTGTTGGGGAAAGGCTACTATCGTCATTCTCATCTGACATAGGAGCACCCCAACCAGATGCGGCTAACATCTGACAAATCACATCAAAATGCTCAACAACTGAAGAGATGTCTCTGTCATTCACCTTCAGCTGACTAGACACATGATGCCTCTATAAGCACTGCCTCCTATGCAAGCTCTCTGTCCCACTAACTACACTGTGATAGGAGACTGAATCAAAACTGCTCGCCCCATGTGTGCTACTGTCCTCGACACATCTGCAACTGCGATACAATTCGTCGGTACCTCAACGAACACCTCAGAAGAAGCAGAAACCCTAGTAGTATTGCCAATAACAAAGAGTCCCTGTGAATCCTGATCCTGGGACCCATCCAAAAGCACCTCAGAGTCATCGCCCAATATTTGATAAGGAATGTCATACCCCAGCCTATATCATCAGAAGTGTCCATACTCACTGCATCTACATCCCCTAACAGATGCTCAACTGCTATCTCCTGACTCTGTACATATGAATCAATGTCAGGATGTGAATCAATAACTCCTGAACATGAACTGACATCTGCCGACTCAGCTGTAATACCCTGATCATCAATACCACAACAAGGTAGCTCCATGCTCTCGCCTATCCCACCTGAGAGAGGTACTACCTCTCGCTCCGGAGCTACACTACGATAGCTGACATATAAATCTCCAATAAAAATTCCCTCCTCGAGAGAATCTAGACCATCAAAGGCAACTACTGTATCAACTGTCTCTGCACCAACTGCAGCAACGACTAGGGAAGCCTCAACCTGCTGAAGCTCAGTACTGCAGTCTACCACTGGTACTGACACATCCACATGTATATGTGTGGAGTGCCTATCATCAGATCCATGAGTAGGTGTCGTACATACTGGTACATCTTCATCTCGGACACCTGTCGGGGAAAACTCAAGCCTCCTACCCTGCTATCTCGATGCAGGCCTACTGAAGGCAGAAACCATATATCTTGTTGCCCTATCTACTGTCTCTGGATCCGACAGTCTTGCCACCATCCTCTGCTGATGAAGTCTAAGTCTCTCCATTCTCTCCATTAATGTATTTAGTTTATTTCTATTTCCCGCACTGATGTGTCGGCTCTCAGTGCTATGCCGCCTGTATCTATCCATAGCTCAAAATATGTGTGAGTGCTGATCACTCTAAATATAATAGAAGATCTACATAAATAATAAATTTCCTACACCACAGGGTGGCAGGAAACCGCTCTGATACCACTGTAATGAGCTTGCCTGGCTCTTCCTTGCAAACTCAACAATTTTGCTTCACAAGATAAAATAAACTATCCTTCTTCCTTTGAGAACAAATACTAAACCCTTTTTTTTAAACATTTTCCAAAATTTAAAAGCAAATAACAATTTTGCCAGGAAAGGCTAAACTCCTCTATAAGCAAATACTGAATATTAATTTGCAAAGTAGCTTGGAAAGTATGTTTATAATCTCTTGTGTTTTTGTGATAGACTTTCCAAATAAAAGGTCACAAACAAACAATAGTCTATTTTGTCTTTTCTGAATTCTGGAAAAGTAAATCAATCATTACAACCAAATTCAAATGCTATATGTTTAACAAACTAAACATACCATTAAAGCATTTAATGATGGAAAGTGTCTATATGTTGTGCCACGTCCAGCCTTAATCCTCACGCCTGCTGTTAATTTATTGTTTGAATGCATGCGGCTGATGAAAGGAACAGACCAGCACCCCCACAATAACCTTCAAATGCATACGGCTGGTGAAAAGAATAGACCAGCACTTCCACGTCAACCTCCAAATGCATACGGCTGGTGAAAAGAATAGACCAACACTTCCACGTCAACCTCCAATCGTTTGCAGCCCAGTGTCCATGCTGCCTCCTATCCGATTTGATCCCAGCTATCAGTAACAACGTAGGAGAAGCTCAACCAACATGCCCAGCATAAAACCTTTTTCAGTGCTGCAAATCCTCACGCCAAGTACACAGCAACTACTATATGCCAAAGCCACTCTCAGAATGTAATTCAATTCTCAGCCAAGATATTCTCGAATTGACCTTGAAATTATTCCAACACTCCAACAAATAAAGTCGACCTCTTCTACAGGCCCCAATTCAAATTAACAATCCAGATTCAGAATTACTTTCTACCTCCAGTTACAGGCAAACAGAATGAAGTAAGAGATCTTGGTTATACTTTAGCAACCAATAAGAGATTAACTTTAGAAGAAACAGTCTTCCAGAAGCCAATTTGACCCTTATACTTCAGCAAGGGCACAGATCAGAACTTCTCCTCAGAGAAAACAAACAAAATATCATATAATCAATCGATGATGAATGAATGCCTTGCCTATTGCTTTTATAATTAAAAAGTGTCTTCTCTCACACACTTTTCACTTGAAGCACTTCTATACTTAGGCACATATTGAGTAATGTAATTTATTAACTCATTTGGCTCCAAAAATGACCTTTTCATCAATATCATCATCAATATCATGAAATTATGACACGCAAGGTCCCTGTTTCTTGTGCCCAAGATTTAAGACTTTTCATCCCGGTTCCGACGAGCTATAACACTAAGGTGCCCAACATATAATACCAACAATAATGGCAACCTTAGCAAATTTAATTAAATAATAATTATTCACCCATCTTGCGAAAACAACTAAAGAAGCATCAAAATCGAAATTTGTCTGCACTGTAGTGATTCTAATGATAAAAGATGATGAACAAACCTGACGGGGTGACTTACTAAAAATAGACTCTCTCTCCAAGATTCTTGGAGCCCAAACCGGAAGCCAGAAATGAAAACTGAGAGCATCATTCACTCCTCTAACTCATCTGAGCTCATCGAAACTATCCATTGACTTACTATAAATAGTAAGTTCACACCAATTACCCTCTAAACACCTCACCAGACCACGAGGATCGCAATAATGACCTGGAACCATCCATTCAATGACCCTGCTAAAAATGGGGACATTACATAGAGCTGCCTAAAATCTGCATGCAACTTCTTAACTCCGGGATGCACTGGATAGGGTTCTCTATGAGCCTCAAGAATAATAAAATCACCCAATCCTCCGGAAGAAGGTACATAAATGCTGACTGTAATACTCCTAAGTTCTGATTGGCTTCCTCCTTTTGTTTTCTTTTGTTCCAAAATCCCTCTTCCTTTATCGTTCCTCTCCCTTCATATACCCATGTGGGTTGGGAGAGGTCACGTCCCTCCTCTGGGATGCGACTTTTCGTTGCTATTTTATTATATTGTTTAACATTTATATTACGTTAGTGATATTTAATAAATATTTTATGGGATGTGATTTATATTTGACTTTAGTAATATTTGATATTTATAATATAGTTTGTATATAATATGTATTATGTTCATGTTTATATTATATGTTTATAATATATTTATAATATAGTTTCAATATTATATATATATATATTCAGATTTATATTGATATAATAATATTTGATAATTATGTATTTAGTATATATATATTAATAATAATATTTGATATATGTTCAGATTATGTATATTTATATTTTAGATATATATTTATGTTTTATATATATTTCAGGTGTGTGTGTGTGTGTGTGTGTGTGTGTATATATATATTGAATCTATTTATGCTGTGTATAGATCTATAGGATTCATATAGGAGTATTAAATTAATTTATATTATCTTCATGTAATTTAATCAGCATAATTATAATAGTAATATTTTATTATTTATTTATTTATTTTATATTTAAATATTATTATTTATTTTCTAATTATATTATTATTTTTATTTATTATTTATTTTATATTTAAATATTCTTACTTATATTGTAATTGTATTATTATTTATCTATTTAATATTATCTTCTATTTAGTAAATCTTCATTTGGAGAGGGGACATTACATGAAATAGATAAAACAATGAGATAGAGACAAGACATGCGCATAAAAGAATAACACAAGATATGTCCTGAGTGGAAAACCTTTCGGGTAAAAAACCACTTGAAATGCCTCACTAACTTAATCTGAAATATCTCTTATACTGCCTCACTAGCTACACAACTGTCTCACTGACAAATGCTATCTCACTGATAGTCTTTTATGCCTCACTCGCATTACAACTCTTTTTCAACTTTCTTACATACAGAGATCAGAAAATCTGATTGTCATGTAGTTCCTACAATTTTATCCTATACATCATTAAATACAATACATGTTTTTTGTATGTAACAATGCATAACACAATTATAGTCCTTTCAATCAGGGATTTCTGATAAACTGATTGTGCACAAAATACAAATATGATCAATCAAAACCAGTGTTACCCCAAGTTTCCGGGATGGGGACAGCAGGGGACAGGGCGACGGGTTTCCGGGATGGCAAATTTTTTGCCGATTTTGGGGACGGTAGGGGACGGCAAAGGGGACGACTATATAAATATAGGGAAATTTTCAAATATATAAGAAAATTTGCAAGTATACATTACATTCATATGATAATATGCACAATGCATGTCATTTAAACATCATATAACCTTAACATACAACATTTCAATGCCATTTAGTAAATACACAAAGTAAATAGTAACCGACTCAGTACTCAAGAGTCAATATGCATTAAAATTTGACTATTATGCATTCATAAAACTGAAAATTTGAAATTTCAATTCATTGTCGGATTGTCAATATGCATATGCTAACAAAAATATAAGTTTAACATAGAAAAGTAAAACTAAAAATGCCCAAAGGCTTAGGTGCTGCCATAAAGTTTCATCATCATGTTCACAATTCAACATAAAAATAAAAATATAGAAAATAAAAATGAAGCACACTGCTGCTCCTATTCTTCTACTACCAACATGGCATCAAAATCAGAGTCCTCTAAGTCACTGTTACTATCATGCTGCACTGGAAATGTACTCTCATCCAATGGAACCCCAACCAATCCCGGTGTTGTCTCATCCTCGTCAATCTGGGCCACATCTTCAGGATCAACATCCCACTGTAAAGCTGGAGTCGGCCTATACTTTGGAGTCTGACGATCCTGAAGTCGAAGAGCACTATGCACAGCCACTATCTTCTCCACTCGTCTAGAGGTAAGTCTGTTCCTCTTGAGGGAGTGGATAAAGCCATATGTAGACCAATTCCTCTTTGCATCTGAGAAACTAGCAACTTGTGCAAGGAAGCGAGAGGCAAGCACTTTCAACTCTGGTGTATCCCTCCCATGCCACGTCCACCATCCAATAGGATCCCTCTGTGCCAAAATCACTCTATCCAACCTCGCCTGTTGTTTACTCAAGTTTGGGCCATGAAGTTGTGTGAAGTCAAGGAACTGTGTGTGAAGAATGGAGGCATCTCGCCCTGGATACATCTTATCAATGGCTTGTGTGAAACCATCTAATACCTCAGGATCATCACATGGGAGGACCCTTCCATCCAATTATACATACCATTTGGGATTTAGAGCGTAGGCTGCCGTTCCACCTCTGCGTCACAATAGGCCTAATATGCTGCTCATAAAACCCCAAAGTAGGATCCTTCGCTGCAATTGTTTTCTTTATCCTCCCCCACATACTGTCAAATGTCTCATATATCTCTCCAAGACTAGGAGAGTCAGTATTGGCATATCTAATGACCTCTATGATGGGTGAGATGACAGAGCAAAGATATCTACAAGATGCAAACAAAAATAAAAATCAGAAATTTTAATTTAATATGAAAATCAGCAAGCAAAAGATTAACATTTAATTTTAATTTAAAAAAAAATCAGCAGCTTGCTTTATTGTGGACCACCAATTGTCATCAAGGATCTTTTGCTTCATCGATTTTCCTTCAGAGGAGCTAGAATTGGACCATCAGGTTCACTCTGGATTCACCACCATCAATTGGAGAGCCTCATGCACTTCAAGCATCCTCTCCATCAAGATGAAGTAAGTGGCATACCTATAATTAAAACTTAAAAGTAAAACACATGCAACAATAATTAAAATAATTTAATAAATGAAGTAAAGTTTAAACTACACTAGTAAAATTAAATTGTAATTAAAATTGGCATATCTTGTCTCAGCTGGTTTGAGGAACTCCTTTGAGAAGGACCTAAATAGAGCAAGTGAAGTGTGGTGGTTGCATATGAACATTTGTATCTCACTAGCTTCTAACACCACCTGTTTCACCCAATCAATCTTCCCTATGTCTTTTAATGCATTGTTCAATGCATGAACACAACAAGGGGTCCAAAAGGTGTGTCTATAAGCACCCTCTACCATCATACCGGCTGATTCGCACACACGTGTCGAATCTGTGATCACCTGTACTACATTAGGCGGGCCAACCTCCTCTATGGCATCCCTCAAAACGATGAACTGAAACTCTGCATCCTTATGCTTCCATGAACAATCTATGGCTTTTAGAATAAGAGCAAGCAGGGGATGTTATAATGATATTGATGAGTGGCCAATGTCTAACATCGGTCCACCCATCCATCACAATAGAGCAGCCCGTCCTCACCCAAGTACATTTCATATCCTCAAACAACACATTAATCTTGGAATACTCTTTATCTAGGATGGAGGTTCGTAGCTTATGATCACCTGGGGGTGTGAATGAGGGACTCATAGTTATTATATCTTTCACCATTTGTTTGAAATAAGTGAAACGGGACACATGAAATGGGATACCATTAGCAAAAACGAATCTACCAATGGATAACTCTGTGTTTTCCTTTGCCTGTGCATTAAACATACTTTCCACTTATCCTTTCTCACCACTATTAATCTTCCTCTTTCCTCTTGTCTCAATAGGGCTGCTAGTAGTACCAATGGCGGATGTCATAGGCCTAGATGACTGTAAGTGTGCAATTACAGTAGATAAAGGTGATGTCATTGACATACCTTGTGCCCCCATTTCAGCCTCTAAGTGCAATCTTTGACAATCTATTTTTTCCTCATCAGTCAAATTAGGACAAGCTATAACTCCATGGCATGCAATACCTAAAAAGTGTGACTTCACCCTTGTATAGCTGCCCCTAAAATCATCTTTGCAAATATGGCAATCCCATA
>MU225295.1:1144352-1162315 GCA_018584345.1 Thuja plicata | reverse complement strand
CTGTGACATATTGGAGAAGAGGTTTTTTTTTGTTGAAGGGGCCCTTTGCATATTTGCTCATGATTGTTGAAGGGCATTTAAATTTATCAGTTTGTTGTTGCTCACTACTAGCTTCAACACTAAAACTTTCACCCCCCAAATGCTCTTCATCACTACTACTATCCCCACTGCTGCTCATTGTGCTTAGTTTTGAGATTTAAGAATGCAATGAATTGAGACAATGAAAAAAATTAAAAAAAATCAGACTTCAAGCTTTCATATTGGTAAAAAAAAATGAAAAATGGAAGCATAAACTTTCACACTTGTTGCACAACGTAGGAAGTTGAAACTCTTGCACAATCACTTGGACAATGAAGAAAACCTCCTCTACTGCTACAAAATAAAAAACCCAGACTGCTGCTAAAACAATGGACAACACATTTAAAAAAAATAAAATGCTTATGTGCCCATAAAGGGCCACGATTTTGGCCTTTTAGGGCAAGTGTGGTGGTGGGGCCCACAAAATGACCCCACCTATGGAAGCCTTTTTGGCTGTTTTGGTTTTTTTTTTTTTTTGCCTTTAAACATTGGGGACGGACGGTTGTCTTGGGGACAGGCGGGGNCAGCCGTCCCTAGGACTTCCATCCGTCCCCAAAAAATTTTCTATCCGTCCCCAAGTCCCGGGGACGTTCCGTACTTTTTGGTGGAATTCGGGGATGGCGTGGGGACGTCCCCGTTCCGGAAACTTGGCGATTTAGGCCAGAGACACGTCCCCGGGTAACCCTGATCAAAACTGAATATTTTCTCTCTGTCTACATCTCCAAAACAATTTGCCTCTGCTCAATATATACAGCATTGATGAACTGACTTTCAAAATTGATTCTCAAGAATCGACCTTAACTGTTTTGCATATGTCTCATGACATACCTTTAAATTGACATCATAAACATTAACTGATTTCATATCCTTATTCAAATAAAAAATCCTGAAGATGTAAATCTGTTTCCATACTCTGATTTGCCTTATAACCATATGCAATCAATGCAACATCTTCTTAAGACAGCACATTCTCTGTTTCATGTATGCATCACAAGTAGATGTAATCATACCCAATACTTTCTCGGGCTCACAATCAAAACATGTGACATGCACGAAGACCATACTTGGATATGACCACATCAAAATGTGCAACATTACATAATACAACACAACCCTTGCTTGTATGTTTCGAAATACAAGACATATGAACGACACCCACTTGACAAATGTATATATGATAACATAAAACTGATACAAAGGATGTATTGCAAAAGATCAAACTAAACAACATGATTATGAATGAATGTATGATGTTGTGCATCAAATGAATGAAGGCTTCGAAACCCACATCATCTAAGTGCATGTGACTGTAACTATGAATATATGTAACAAAAAAACTTAACTGAGGTTTATTATAATGTAAGCACATCGTCGAATGTAATGTGTATAATGACATGCATTACACTAAATCATTCAAACGTGTATGCACATCTAAAACACAGTCAAAACCCTTTATAAATAAACGTTTGAAACAAAGATTTAAACTCCTTATAATGCAGGACTGTCAAGACCCCAAACAGCCCATGAATGTATGCATTCACAGAGACAAGAATTACAAAGATGCATGTTATGAAGCCTTAAACAAAATAAACGAACTCATTAACTGAAATGGAGACATTAACAAAAATTAAACAAAAACCAGAAAGATGAAACCTAAGAGTCACCGTGAAACAAAAGTCTTCCCAAATCTTTCACAAGCGGCTTCATCATATAACTGAACAAACCACACAAACTGTCTTTCATTCTCTGTTGTCCGAAGCACACTCTGAATCCCATGCCCTAGCAAAGGGCAGTGATGCCTTAGCTCAACAGAGCTAGGGTTTCACATTTCGTTACCACATTTTTGAGCTGTGAAATACCGAAATGGCATAACTAAAACATCTTTAAGTTTTGCCTTCAACAAACACAATTAATGCCATCAATGCCGATAGGTGTGGCATTTTGTCACATCTTTTTAATATTACTTAAAGTTGCATAATGGAGGATGGCTAGGGGGCTGACCAAAAAGGCCTACCTAGCACATTAACCCTTTTTGCCATGGTCACCAATGTAAATGCTTTAACAGATGTGAAACAAAGTTACTCTATAAACCATTTCATTGCCATATTATGAAAAATGCTATTTATATCACCTGATAATGCAGTGTTGATCATAAGCTTATAACTGTATTGCAATGTCAAAACTGACTTGTGTATTTATCAACTAAATGATATAATGATCAAAAACTGAAATATTATGTCAATGACATAATCAAACTATCTCTGAACAACATAATGCCATGGACTAAATATATAACTGAACATTATCAAATTGACTGAATAACACTGATCAAACTGTATGTCATTGAACAAACTGATTATGATGCAATGCAAACTGAATATCATGCTGTGACATAAGAGATACAATCGTGATGATACTGCCAACCTAGTTAGTGTGTTTGGCAACAAGGACAATACAAAGAGGTGACAGCAACAGTATGGGATGTTTCAATGGTGTACTTCAGATATTGAAAACATGTGATCCTTAAAGAAAAAAATGATAGGTACAGAAAAACAACAAACTAAAAATTTAAAAAATAATCTCACAGGTTAATTTAAAAGCCCATGTAACCTGCAATTTATGACGTTCTATGTAAGGTTGCTAGAATCCATAGGATAGAGATTTAATTGAGGCTGAGATTTTTTATTTTATCAGAAAAATTATAAAATATACTATCTCTTCACACAAGCACTAACATGTATATGACGCTATGCTATTTTTTTATGGATACAAAAAATTGCTATTTATTTTGAAGTTTAGAGGTTGGGACAAAATACTAAGTGGGCAAGGTGAAATTCCTCAAACTCGCTATTTGGTAACCATACTAAGGATGATGAGAGGAAAATAGAATGCAATGTCAATAACATGAATCGTTGTGTACAGTGAAGAAAAGAGAACAATTAATGAAGGCAACATCAAAGATTCAAAAGTATGGACCAAAAGCATCATGATGTCATTTTCTCTAGAGATGAGGAAATCAATGAAAAAACTGGAATTTTATTGACCTATTGTAGAATCATATGCAGTACAGATGACCTGTCTAGACTGCAATATATTCTATATCATATGGAGTCTGAAGTCTGGACTACAAGCCTAGAGACATTGGTAGGGTTTTGTGGTTTATCATAACTGACAAAATTATAAATGGATGAAAAACTAGAAAGATTTGGAGCAATCCCTCGATGCTGTGTGATAGACACTAATATTCCAATTGTCGCTATTGCCTTCCATCTACTGTTATCACTCAAAATTGCACCCTGATCAAGTTACCAAGAATACTTGATCAATTTTGAGGAACATGGAAACAAACCAAGGTTGTGGGTAATCTATAGCTGGAATGAATTTCCGGATGAAGGCCGGCTTCCTGTCTGGTAACTCACCTGAAACCACCTAAAACTAAACCTTTTGGTAGAGGAAAGAGGTAGAAGGATAAACAGAAAAACAAAATCAAAATCCTAAAAGGTGATGCACCATAAAATGAAAATCTGAGATATACTAACACTAACAGACACCCAAGGAAGATCAATATAAACTCCTTCACACAACCCCACTAATCCATAATTTCTGCATAATCAATTTTGGAAGAAGGCCCATAATAGTAGTCTCTATAAGGAGAAAAAAATCTCACAATTTAGAAAGACTGATTGAACACAAATCACAATCTGCAAAAAGTATGAGGAAAACTCTGTGTAAAGGCACCAATATTTGATACAAATTCGAGGATAAAGAACATCACAGGAATCTGTATCAATAACAAAGCACAATAACAACAGAAATGGGAAAGGCACAAGCTGTATTAAACTGTAACAAGGTGTCATCAACTGGTTTATCTCAGAAAATGTGTTACAAAACCTCTCTGCTATTGTCAAGAACTTAGAGGAATAGTTACAAGACCTTAAGCCAAAAGGAAAAGAACTTCTTACAAATGAAGCCTCATCTTATACTTATACATTTTAGAACCAACTGCATCATTAATGTCAGCAATAACTTTTGGGTCATATTTTGCCCTTGAGGCCATTTTTGAGCCCCTCAAAAGCTCTCCAAAAAGTACAAAACTGACTCAGAAGTCAAGCTTTATCAATGCCAACATAAAGACCCTCCATAAATGCATCTCTATCCCCTAAACAACCCATAAGAAGCTTTTGGAAAGTAATAACTCTAAACTGACACCCCATCCCATCCTTAAGACTTTAAGACTTGCCATGAATCTTCAATAATATCTCTCTTGACTTCTAAAAATTAAAATAAAATATCTATTTGCACTTCAATTAATAATTATTAAATAAATCATACATTTAATAAATATCAGAAATATTTATTTAAGTGATGAAAATATTTAATACTTTTATTTTATGAATAATAATAATTATTAATTATTTCATAGTTCATCATTTTAACCAATATTAGTTATATTAATAATATTGATTAAGCGATCACCAATCGCTTAATAATATTATTAATATAATAATGTTTGTTAAAATAATACATTATAAAATACTTAATAATCGTTATTATTCAATAGAGCCAAATAGATATTTTATTCTTATCTTAAAAAGCCAAAAAGAGATATTTTTACTATATTTCAAGCTTTTGCATTTTTATTTTTATTAAATAGTTTATAAAGTACTATTTAATAAATATTAAATACAATTAGGAATAATGCAAAATAATTATAAATTTATATTGAGTAATAAAAAAACATTACTTGGTAAATATTAACATTTATTAAGTAATATATCTTTATTATTTAAGAAATATAAATTTATAATTATTTTGCAAAGGCATAAAGCCTTATGACACAAATTTCCCTTAAAATATCTTAAGGCAAAAAGCCTTCTCTAGCTTTTAACGTGATATTAGGGGTTTGAAGCCCTAAAACACAAATCATTTTTTTTTTATTTTCTCTATGCATATGCGAGCTCTACCTAGCTCTTGCAGCCGCCATGGGAATTGAGGTTTGACTGGAATTTTGATTGGAATTTGCTGCGAATTGGAGGCTCTATCCGGATATATTCCTCCATACATAGGTACGTATGAGGAGTGAAAACCCCTTCAAGCTGGATTTAGATGAGAACAGTGGCAGATCTTTGTGTTTATCGCTGGAAATACTCTTTGTGTTTATTGCAGCTGAGGGTTTCCATATTCTCTATGGCTGCTTTGTATTTCGTGCTTTACAGTCTTTACATTCTGGAAATGCTTTATTTAGAACTCCATTTCTCTAACAATGAAAATGAATTTCATTTTTTCCTATACACTCCCTGTCACTGCTTGACATTTCACCGCCATTCGTTGCTTACAAAGTGTAAAAACATGCTTCATTATTGTCGCTTTCTCAAACCCTTGTCATTCTGGTTTTATTTTGAAGCTTTATGTTTAAATCTGGGCATTGTTTTACTGAATATGAGGGTTTCATCATGCATCATCACTTGTATTTTACCCATATTGTTGATGTCACAAGCTGAACACTTCTTCACAGGTAGTCGTTGGACTTCTCTGTATCTTTGTTGTAGCTTGTATGAGGGTTTCTAAGAGGAGTTAAATAAGTCATAAAATAACCCTCGGTTTCAAACATTAATACCACTATGTATAAAAGATCATGATGTAGTTGTTCCAGAACAATAATGGCAGCAACTGTGCTCTGGTTTTGTATTCATGCTTTGTCTCTTTTTTCAAAAAGACCATATTCATTCCTTGCACTGATGATAGCAGCTTTGTTTAAGAAACCTTTTGAACCTTTTACCTTGTTGTGAAAGTGCTGCAACAACAACTCCATAAATATGTCTTTATAACAGGCACCTGTGCCATGTAATAGTGACTTGGTATTGTAGTGACATTGAGTCATACTGTTCTTGTGATTTTCTCTATTTATGCACTCTACTAAACCATCACATATTTTTTCATATCTTTGTTGAAAGCTCTGGCGGTACCTTTGTTGAACTATCACAGCATTTTGCACTCAATTGGTTCTACTATAGACAGCATATTTTGACCTCCTTTTATGGTATACACCTGACATTTGATTGAGATGACCTAATGTTTATGCTCTGATGATTTTCTTTAGGCTGCTCACATGCGACTGTCTTATTGTTGCTGTTGAAAATATCTCCATCTAATAAAATGCTGATTGCTGCTCCTATCTGATTCAAAGTCCCGAAACTGTCTTTTACAACTCAGAAACTATCTTTACTATAACATGAATATCATGGCAACATCTTGTTTTGTAGCCGCTCTTTAGGTATTATAGTCCATTCATTGTATACTGGGATCGCGACATGTTTTGATACATGAATACTGTTGTTTCCACTTTCTAAACGACAGCCTCTTCTATTGTAAGAAGCTGCTCTTGCACTGAAAATATACTTTCTATATCATGACTTTGCTGTTATAAAGAAAAAGTAAGTCAGCCTCTTCTATATAGTTGGCTTTTTATTAAAGGAACTTGCTATTTTGATGAGGACATGCTGTTATAACTTTGAAATCCGTAGGTAACTCTTTTTGAAACACCATTTTCTCCCATTATATGAAGCCATCTACACAAAATCTGCTATCAAATCATGATGACCAATCCTTCAAGCTGAAACAATCATGGAAGTCTATTACCTACTATTATCCTCATTGGATTTAAGCTTCTCTATTTTCAAGCTCTAATAATACACGACTTAGCAACTTATCACTGCTGTTATGATTGCACTTCCATTGGTCTTGTTGTTGCTAGCCCCTTTGTTACAAGTGCTTGACTGTTCATTTTTCTTTCATGTTCATTGCTCGATGATTAGAGGACAACGCTCTTCATTGTATCAGCAATTTATATCACATCATATGGCTTAAATCTTGGAGATCACTACCTAACTTTGCTGTCCTCTGAGACATTTGCTATGAGCTGCTCTTTTAATGTTCTTCATTGTTACTTTTCCTATAGACTGTACTTAACTGTCTTCACAACTGGAACATTCCTTACTGCACTTGTGCATCATGTAATCACATATTTTTTCTATGTTCATGTTTGTTTCTCTATTCTGTAGCACGCTGGGCTCAACCCTTGTGGGAGCCACATTTTATCCCACGTGCTGCCGAATAACTGTAACTGCACATGAAGCAAACTAATTAGAACACAAATGCATGTTTGGAGGAATCTGGTATAATGAGCTAGCTGTTGTATCTTTTGTTTGATGCGTATATAAGTCAGCATGTACATGCATGGTAACAAAATGAATATGTAATGCTTGGGACACATCATTGCTTAGATCTTTTGATCTAACACCATTGCTATCAATTGAATGCAGGATTGGGAACATGCTGGAGCAGCGGGAGACATGAACAACATAGCAGAGCACAACAACAAACCAGTCATTCAGGCAATGACTGGTCCCACTCTTTACTTATGCATTTGTTTACTCATTTGAAGTTTATGCTCACTTGTATTTGCATTGAAAAAAGTAGTTATTCTCACGGCTTGTGTGAGACATGGTTCATTGATATTATCAATAAAAAAAATCTCCTTAGAAACACTTATGCACTTTGTATAACAGCCATCAGCATGATGTGATAAAACAATGTAATCTTCAGTTTTCCTTTCTCTATGCATATGAATGTTATCTTGCAGAGACAAAATGCATTTCAAATTATTTTAAAACATGACTGCCCTTGCTTGACTAAGCCTGGTACCGAAAATCAGTAACATCTACCTTTCTTCTTTTTCACTAGATGGTGAAGCCAAGAAGCATTATACATGTCATCTACAGTTTTATAAGCATAGACTTTTGTACAGTAAACATAATAAATCAAGCAATGCAAGGAAGTGAATTTGTTTATATATTTTTGTATTTGCCCGCCATTCAAAAGGTAGTCTGAATAGTTCCTTCCAATTGCAATCACCTTTCCCCACAGAATGGTTCCCACAATATTTGTTACAAATGTTGCAGAGGACTGTTCCTCATATATCTAAGGGCCCATATCATTGTTAGAAAAAATTATCCAATGTGTACATGGTACTCCAAAAGCAGTAAAAAAACATATTTACAATAGAGTCTGTTTTGTGTTTGTGCTATATGTGCATGTAGATGGTGTATTCTACTGCTGTTATGTACATGAGATGCGAATCCAGTATGTTACATTTTTATCATTCCTCTTATGCCATGCAGAGCAGCAACCAAGATTAGAGAAATGAATTCTTTACAGATGCTGATGGTTCTACATCTTTGGTAATGATTAGCCTCACAAAAAATTCAATATTTTTCATAAGATTTTTAATTCATCCAAAGCAATGGCTTGAAAGCAATCAACTCTAGAACTTTACATGCAATTCAATGTTCTTTACCAAAAAACTGAAATTTTTATATAGTCTAGCAATGCTTATTGCATGTCCTAAGCTTTTTCTATAGTTAACTCCATGCAATGCACACTCTCACAAACATGTAGCTTATGAATAGGTTCAAAAGCCACAAAGAAACATATTCAAGAAAAAAAATATGTGAACGAAACCAAACCAATATTCACCTTCCCACGGTTTGTATTTGCTACAGATTTAATAATATCCCTCTTTAATTCTCCTAAGTCCTGGTCCTGTTGTATAGATTCTACAGTTTTGTCTTTACTCTCAAGAGCGTGTGGTTGAAAATGGCCACTTTTAGCTCCCATCCTTCCCTGTCATAAACAAATAAGAATTGTGTTATTTGATTTTAATATCGTATGCTAAATAAATACTAGTGAGATGAGAGAAAATATTCTCGGATATAGAGACCTAATGCAACATCAAATCAATAAATTTATAGAATAGATTGTCAATATTCTTATTAACTCATCACAAAATTAAAGCATTACAAGATATGGATTTCCATACAAGAAGAGATAAAATAAGTTTCATATAAGTTCACCGTCATTATATTAATTTATTTGTATTCTAGAACCATATCTGTTCGACTTCTATTATAGTCTTGTATATCTATCAAGCGTGAGAGAAAAAGGTAGCCATTTTTGAAGGCGTATGCATGAGTATATATTTTTAAAAATTGTCATTATTCACCTAAAGCACATTGTTGATAGCCAATCTCCTGTTCATTTAATCACACAAATATGAAAGATATATATATTGCAGAGAAATTAGCAGTAATGCAGCCTTAATTAAACCTATGGGGCACATGAACCTTAGGTAACGCATTTAGACTTGTCCTCCTCACAACATCAATTGGGTAATAATTAAAAAAACCACACCTTGATTTGTAAAACATCTTGCGCCATCCAACTTGATGTTTTGGGCAGATTTCTCAAAATCTAATTTTTCAGTGTTTTTCTATGTTTTTGTATTTTGCATTTTTTAGGCCCTTCGGATCAGAATTTGGCAAGACAAAAGTGGACCTTACTTTGCTATAGCCCAACCCAAACTGACTATCTCATGACCTAATTTTTCCACCATATATACAAACTTTAAATTTTGAATTTCAAGAAACAAACTAATGGTAAACAAATAAATGTGCTAAATGCTCAAATGCAAAATGATAAACAAACCTGCATAATAACTCTACTCAAATTCTGGATCCTTTGTGAGGAAATGAAGCCTTCTTTTTATAGAAAATCTCTGTCAAATCGACGATTGAGATAGAAAGATGAAGAACGGACAAGATTCAATTTGAAGAAGCACAATCCAAGTGCACGGAAGATCATTGGTTGAGAGAGTCAGTTAACTGAACTGACTAATTAGTCATTTAGGAAACTTCTAAAATCAGTTTTCAGTTAACTGGATTGTTTCCAAAACGAGAAATAGAAAAGAATTAGTTAACTGAACAAGACAGATTTGTTTCTATTTTGATGTTCAGTCAACTGAAATGATGACATAAAATGCATTTTTAAATATGTAAATGACTTAAATGCACTTTTTACTCAATTTATTAATATTAATTCTTTTTTTAATTTAATTGACAATTAGTTATTTATTAAATCAACATACTAGGATATTAATTAAATAAATAACATAAGGTTTATTTGCCAATATTTTGTGATTTTAGGAATTAATTAATTTATCAAGTGCGATGATAGATTAGGACCAAGGGTTTAGGTCAGATCAGACTGAAGATATTGAATTGCCTTTAGGTTTAGGACTTAAGATGATCAAGATTTGGGTTTTCTTGATGAACAATTGAGATTGGGGGCCTATGGTTTTGTAGACCATTTTTTGGTGATTACATTTGCCCCTCTTTGAATTGATGTGCGATCAACGCATTGATTCAAAGAACAGTTAGAGTTGAGACCAAGAATAGTTTGATGTGAAGCGATGAAACTACTCTCAAGTCAGTTGATTCAAACATATCGATTCCGAACTTGATTGGACTAGAACTGATAAAGATAGAACAAAATGCTCAATTTGATTTGAAGAGATGAAACTGAACATCTATCAGAAAATCTTAAACATTATCACAAACAAGAGAGAAGATGAACAAGAATAAATTGTATTCTCATTAATATGATCAACTGGATTAACTAATACAATGAAGATGTGCCTTCTTATATAGGCAAGGCAATAAGAGACAATGATAAGGAGAAAATAGTTTATCACCCATACAAGGTGGAAGCATGTCCACTAAAGATGGATCATCCTCCATTGTGCAATGAAGTATGTGCAACAATATGAGGATGATAAGTGATAAGTGCATTAAAGATGGAGACAACACATTAAGTGGAAATGTGATAACAACTATCACCACCTAAAATGGAGTTTCTCCTACACCATGTGCAAAAATAAGATGCAAACTCCTAAGTGCCTCATATGCAAGTTACTATGCAATGCATTATCCTAAGTAAGCTTAAGTAAAGTGTAATGAAGAATAATTAATTACACCAACACCCCTCCTTAAGTGCAACTTAGGGGAATGCACTTAAGCTCACGCTACTAGATGACAATGCAAGATGAGTCTCTGCTACTAGGCCATGTTAGGTACCCATGTACAATATGCAAGTGCAAATGCAATGCAATCTCTCATAAAGTGGAGAAAGGGAGAAAACCTCATAAGAGAAATATCAAAGAAGTATGAGAAGGACAAAACCCCATATGCGGAAAAAGTCCCCCCTGTACGAGAAGAAGAGAGACAAGGTAGCCCCCCTCAATGTAGAATGTACATCAGTGATAGATGCTCGAAGTTGAATGTAGAAGCTAGTCCATGAGCACTGAAAAATGTTCCTCCCTTTAGGAAGGAACAATACCATAGGTGTATGAGAGATGCCTCTTCAATCTGTAGGAAGAAACCTCAAGATGTATGATGTCTTGGAAAGCTGCTCAAGTGTCCTCGTGTCGATACTGAAGGCTGGCACTTCCAAGTCAAGTGCACAAGTCCACTCTCCTAAAAAGACAAGTCAGGATCTAATGAGGATGGATGTAGAACATATTCCAAAGACCCAAGTGGCTTCTCTAAAGATAAAGAGACCTCCTCCAACTGTTGTACATAAGGACCCGCAATCATTTCAACCTCAAAAGACTGCACATGTGGAGAATGGACAAGAGGGTCGGAGTGTTCCCTTGCAACAACTAAAGAAGGATCATCTTCATCAAAGAGAAGATGAATGTCATCAATGATGTCTCCCATATCTACAATGTAGGATTCCACAAACAAACCTGCAATGTTTGTCAAGTAGTCATCCCCTTAAGTTGTATCTGGAAGACAAGGTGTACCCAGCTTTACTGAACTGCATGGATCTATCACTGTAGCAATGTATGCATGTGGAAGTTGTTGATATTGTGACCTTTTCCTTCAAGTGTCTAAGGGATCCCCCACAAGTGAACCTGTTGAATCAAGAGTCTCTCAAGCCCAACGAGGTCTAGTGGAAGAAGATGAAGTATCCTCAACTGTACTAGACCTAGCAAAGGTGTAATCCTACGAGTCGAGGTTGAGGAAGAATCATTATCTAAGTCACTATCATCACTATCCATAATTGCGGAAGGAAGAGGAGTAGAGGCCAAGCTAGAACTTTCCTCAAAAGTGAACACTCCTCTCAATGAATATCTCACAAGTCTCAGGATCCATAAGTCTATATGCCTTAACACCTTCAGGATATCCAGCAAATATGCAAGGCCTACTTTGAGGTTCCAATGCCTTGCATTTCTGTGGAGGTATGCGTGCCCAAGCTGGACAACCAAAGACTCTGAAGTGTTTCACAACTGGTTTTCTACCACACCGAGTCTCAAAAGGAGTGATTCCATCCAAGGCTTAATGAATGAATGCATGAATGAAAGATTTTAATAATGTCCATGAGGCCAAACCAGCCTATGGGGCCCGCAAGCTAGCACAAATCCCCGGAAAAGAAGCCGAGAACCTAAATAAGTTGTAACCTCTTAATTAAATCTCCTCTAACAATGAATTTTGATAATCAGATTTGCAGTCCTGCCTACCTGTTTTTGATCAAATAGATAGTTTAAGCTACTAACCTCTAAAATATCCACATAACCAAATCTGATGTCGTTGTATGTAGGGCACTCAATGATAAAATGATGATTTGTCTCGACTCTCAACCACTTCCGTGTCGCAGAATAGGCATGTCTTGTTTTCCCACTCTTCTTTTGGCATCAACCATCTACCAATTTCGCACCTCAAATTATGAGAGATAGTTCTAAGTTGGGCTATAAGCATTTTTGCCCTCCATTTAATATTTGCTCCTATATATTCTTTTTCCTCATGACCTGCCATGGGGTTAAATTCTTTAATATAATATTTTTTCGGCCCATTGTGCTTTGACCATATGATACTTCAAATTTTTTCCAGAACAAACTCTTGAGTGTTAACATCTCATTTTTCATCCATTTGTCGTCTTGTTTCATGCACATGTTCTTTCTCCTATCCAGTCTTTCCTATGTGACTAACTTAGGCCAGCGATGACTTTCCATTCTTTGAGTCTTCTTTAGGTAACTCAACAGCCAAATCATGAGGAACTCGATTTTGGATGTGATTGGCACAACTTATAGCTTCTGCCCAAAGAGATGGATCAAGAGACCTAGCATGAATCATGTAGCTAGCCATTTCCTTAAGAGTTCTATTCTTCCTTTCTGCAACACCATTATGTTGTGGAGTGTATACAACAAAATGCTGAAGATCAATCCCCTCAAGTGTACAAAAGTCCATAAGTCTTGAGTTCACATATTACCTTCCATTATTTGTTCATAGAACCTTGATTGCTTTTCCTGATTGCTTCTCAACATGAGCCTTGCAGGTGAGAAACTTGTCAAACACTTCACTTTTGTGACCAAGAAAGTAGACCCATATAAAGTGAGAATAGTCATCATTGAAGGTGAGGACATAGCGAGCCTTGCTGAATGATGGCACTGGAGAGGGGCCTACTACATCACTGTGAACCAACTCAAAACAAATGATGCTCTCCAAAACTTCCTTTTTCAAACTTCTCTTCTGGCTGCTTGCCCATTAAACAACCTAAACATACACCCTCAGATAACTTGATTGTACGTAGACCTTTGACCATGTTCTTGGTGCTAAGCTGCTGAAGATAGCGGTAATTAAGATGTTCAAACCGAATGCCATAACTTACTTTGTGAATTTGAATGTGTCAACAAGTTTGTAGGAGACTTTTTTAAAAAGTGGAAGAATGAATAAAGCCTTGTGTTATGATTTGCTTTTCCCACTCAACCAAAGCATCATCGTTAAGATTTTTCACCACAACTGAATCAGGAAGGAACTCAACTTTATTTCCACCACCATAGTGAGTGATTTGGTAAATTGAAAGGAGATTGTTGCTCAAGTTAGGAACATAGAGAACATCTTTGAGTGTTCCATTATCCATCTCAATTGAACCTTTCCCTTCAACTTCCACTTGTATATCATCTCCTACAAAGATGTGAGGTACCTTAGATGGCTCCAATGAAGAAAACTACTTTGAAAAACCCATATGATGAGTAGCACCCAAGTCAAGTATCCATTCCTGTGAAGAACTTGTAGTTGCCACAAATGCTTTCCCTTTTCCTTTTGAAGTGGAAGGTGATGAATCCTTCTCTTTATAGGCATTTGGCAAATAAATGTAGTTCTTCTTTATAATATTCTTCAACTCATCAATTTGCTTAAAGTGGCAATGATGCTCATCATGACCATCCTTCTTGCAATATGCACAAAATGGTCTTTCTTAGAATTATTTCCTTTCTTTTTGGAAGAAGATGAAGAATTGCCTTGTTGTGAGGAGGTTGATTGTGCTTTCTCTTGTTGTGTTTTTGGCTTCCACTGTTTCTTCTTATTGTAGGAACCCTTTCCTTGATTTCCTTGATTCACTTGATTTGCTACAAAAGCCTTAGACTTTGAAGACTTGAGAAACCCCATGCTTACCAACTTTGATTGCTCTACCATCAACATCTCTATGAAGGCATCAAATGAAGGCATGGTGTATGAGGCACCCATAGTCAAGTAATGGGTATGGAAGCTAGAAACAAATGTTGCATATTCTAATGGAAGTTTGTCCAACAAATTATAGATCAACTGTACATCATTTTTGTCAATTCCACAATCCTTAATCCTTGCTCTTAACTCATGTGCCTTTGTGATGTAATCTTGGATTGTGTCAAAATTCTTACGATCCAAATTCATGAGATCATTGTCTAGCTTGAAGCCCCTAGCCTCATCAACTTGGCCATACAAACTAGCAAATTTATCCCATGCTTCCTTGACTGTTTTACATTGGTCAATATGAAAGATAAGGTCATCTGATACATACTTTCTCAAAGTTCCAAGGGCCATAGAATTTTTAACAACCCATTCTAATTGAGCATTAGGATCAGCTTTAGGATCAGCTGGTGCAACTATGGTTCCATCAACATATTGAATTAAACCTTTTTCCATCATCTTACTCCATGCTTTAATTTTCCATGATGCATAGTTATGTGGAGTTAAAAGTGAAAATTTAGGAGAACCCATAATGCATATAAATGAAAGAGCACAAGAGAAAAAGAGACAATCACATAAGACACCCCTCCAAATTCACTCAATCAAAGAATGCCCCCCAAAAAGATGATTTTGACTTTATATATAGTGTATGTACAATTGCCACTTGCCAAATAAGATCTAAGTGAGCTTCTGATTTTGATGTTTACAACTGCCTTATTGAGGCCAAATCAGACTCAAAACAATATTGCTAAGGATCAAACTGAAATACTAGCATTACAATGATCATAAATGGCCAAAAAAGATCTAGATCTGAAAGTGATACTTCTGCCCATAATGGATACAAATTGATAGCAGATATGAAAAGTAGACAAAAAATTATGCATTTTAAAAAAAAACGGCACCTAAAAATGTGTCTGTATGAGCCTGAACAAAGCCTTTGAAGTTGCAAAAATGAGGATTGGACAGGTATAGTCACCAAAAACTGAGATTTCTACAAAATTTGTAGACCAAAACCAGAAAATAACACCACCACTAAAAAGTTTGTCATTCTACCCAAAATTTTAAAAAAAATTGCACTAAAAAAGAAGTCTGTATGATCAAGTTATGGGCCTCCAAAGTTGGAGTGCAAATATGAAAATCCAAACGGTGAGCGGTCCATATATTTCAAAAATATGATGATGTCAGCAATATATGAGGTTAAATTTGACGGCTTGGAGACTGTCACAAAAAATCCAATAACCCCTATTTTGACGGCTAAACAAATGTCAATTTTAATTGCACAAAATGTTGAGATCACTTGTACTTGGCGTTGTGCTGACATAGCTAGTGATGACTAAGCACCAACGTGCACCTGTTGTACGCTGACATGGCACTTGCATGTGTTGAAGTGGCCACCTGAGATCTGGCCACGTGGCGGGTGGCGCAAGGTGGGTGGTGCCGCTTGGATGGCCTCTGAGTGCAGCGGAATTAAGTGGAGTCGTCGAAGGCTGCAGGAGTGGTGGCACTTTCGGAGGGTCAGATGGGACTTTAGTCCCACATTCAACAAGCAATGGGGAGTTCTGCCATTGATATATGGGAACTCACACACCCAACATAAAGCGAAACCACCGGTTGTGGTTCTTTGAGCACGTTCAATGTCGAAAGTCTTAACGCCTGTAGACTCTGTGTTGCCAGGAAATGCTTTGACTTTGTTTACTACTGTCGGTCTCGCTAGAAACCAATAAGTGTATTTTGAACTCGTGAGATTGCTTAGTCCCACATGGATCGATACCTGTAATGTGTAAAACCAAGAACGCACAATTTGAATGTAAAGTTGTAATCGTCGGTTTATGAGATCTGCTTCCCGCCGGTTGTGGGATTAGTGATATGTTGTTGCTCGCCAGGAATTAGATTTGAGGCCACGATGATTGACTTCTTCTGGCTACATCGCAGGTCGTACTCTGGTACAAATCTGAAGCACAGTAAGCTCTGTCCTACGAAAACACAGACAAAATACAGATATAGGGGTCGGGATGATTAACTTCTTCCGATTACATTGCAAGTCATACTATGGTACGGATCTGAAGCACAATAAGCTCCGTCCTGCAAAAGTGCTGACAAAATACAGATACAGGGGTTGGGATGATTAACTTCTTCCGACTACATTGCAAGTCGTACTGTGGTACGGATCTAAAGCACAATAAGCTTTGTCTTGCGAAAACGCTGACAAAATACAGTTACATGGGCTTGCCCCCGAACACAAATTTTTGCCAAAATAATAATTCCCAAAAGAAAAAATGCGTAGAAAACTGACTATGAAATAAAACTTCAAATGGCAGAGATAAAGAATATTTATTTTCTGACCGTACCGTATTGTGACGTAAGACCCGATTTGCAAAAAAAATTTGCCTCAAATTTGACTTTTGCCTAATATAGGCAAATTTATAGTCAAAATTCATCGAAACGGTCTCCCAGACGTAATGGTGAGTTCAGATCTTGCTCTAGACGCTCCCACAAAACGCTCCTCCCCGGATCTAAGAATTTGCCCTCCAACGAACAAAGCAAGATCCCTCCAAAAGGCTATGCAATGGAAGCTCTAATGGCTCTAATACCATGTAAGAATTTGCCTACGACAATATGCCAAGATTTAGAAGCCCAATGAATAGCACAAACAGGAGAGAAGATGAACAAGAATAAATTGTATTCTCATTAATATGATCAACTAGATTAACTAATACAATGAAGATGCGTTTGTTTATATAGTGTATAGTCGGAAAATGGAAGCACTTCCATGGGAGACTGGTTTAGCCTTCCGAGTGAGTGGTTTGAGGTCATGACAAGCGCCTCTGAATGGGTTCCTGATCTTGACATGGCTTCCCCCCTGACCTGCCTTTCTAACCTCCATTTTATGACCTAAATTCTGCATTCTGGGTCTCTGACCTATGATCCTGGGATCTGAGGACAGGGTCAACCTTTTGGGACTAGGTCGACCTCGACCCTGCCCTAGGACAAGGTCGACCTTTTGGGACTAGGTCGACCTCGACCCTGTCCCAGGGTCCCGAACCCAGAATCCCACAGATTCCCGGATGTCGGTCTTCACAAAAAGTTTTCTCCCGCTTCCGGGTCAGCTGTTTCGGGTTCCGAATTGGTTGATTCCTAAATTATATTTAATATAGGTCCTCTCCTAGGGGTAAAGGCTTAAATGATGATTTAATTATCCTATGTAGGCCTCCTTAGAAGATTGTGCCCTAATTCCATATAAAAGGGAGCCTTCTCTCATTTTCTCTAAGCATGAATAACCTCAATCAAGCAATTGAAGTCTTCTAATCAAGCATCAAGCATCCTTATGAAGTGAAGTCCAAGCAAGCAATTGAGAGAGATTTGAAGCAAGCATCCATCATTCTCAAGCATTCATTTTCATGAAGGAGATCCATTGGAGGCCATTGAAGGATTCAAGCCAAAAAGTGCCCTTTTGGTGATCTCTCCATCCCTCTTCTTCCAAAG
>MU225295.1:1062508-1121734 GCA_018584345.1 Thuja plicata | reverse complement strand
GTCTGAGTTTGCTTCAAATTCGCTAGCCCAAGTATGCATTCAATGCATTTAAGAGCTGCATCAATATCAGCCCTACATCAAGTATCGATGCCTACTTATATATATCAGACTTCGCTGATATATATATATGCTTCAGTTCGCTGCCCTTGAATTGCACTTGTACTGGCTACTAATTAGGCGATGATAAGGACTACAAGGATAACCGATTCTAGCATATTGAATTCGCTGAGTCTCCTTGACATTTTCGCTTTACCATGATTGACATCGCTCCTTAAGATGCTCACTGAATTCTCTTATTGAATTCACTTATTAATTCGCTCCAAGCATTGATGAAGAGGACATTCACATGTTATGTTTTTGATATGATTGTCCTTCATCAAAAACTCCAATATATATGAGCATCATTGGATAAACTCTACCACCTCAAGGTGGCCGACTTGGGCCCTCCCAAGTACAAATTAAACATAAACTTATTTATGCAAATCGATCAAACAATAAATAATAAATATTACTTATATTTATTATTATTATTTATATCGTTTTACAATAATAAATATATATATTTATTATTATTATTATTATTGCCTTTAATTGGTTCAAGATGGTTGATCTATTGTCGTAAAGGCCATAATATCAACAAGAGGAACCATAAATCATAGAATGTAGGTTTTGAAGTTTTTTTTTCTTCAACAAATATTTTTTAATTTTTATAGTATAAAAATTTAATAATTGAAAATTAAAATAGATTTATAGTGCAAATTTTTATAATATGTTTAGATTTATAAATTTTATACAAACTGCAAGTGCAAACTAAGACAAATTTTAAACACACTTGCTGATATTTTTTATTTTTTCGTGTAGAATGCCAGGTGGGGGAAGACACGCCTTGTACTCGTGGAAGCATTGTGATCATGTTCCTGGTCCTAAAGGTACAGGTGGAACAACCACAATCAAATGTAAACTTTGTCCAATGCAATGGCAAGGTACTTACACAAGGGTGAACGCTCATTTCCTTCACATACCTAGAAAAGGTGTTGATCCTTGTCCAAATGATGTAGAATGTCATGATGCTATGAGGGATCAAGAAAGGGCTGATGGGAAGGTTTATAATACCAATATGAGTTCCTCTCATGCTTCAACATCAGGGGCAATTGTTGCAACTCAAAATAGAGAGGTGGAGGGAGATGCATCTTCTAGAGATCTACCAACACAATATTCTCAGTCCCACAAGAGACCACAAATTGGCAGCTAAAACCCCATTGAAAGGCTTTTTGATATGCAAGGTCGAGAAGCAGTTGATGCAGCAATTGCACGCTTCTTTTATGCAAATGGAATACCATTTCATGTTGCTCGCTCACCTTTCTTTGTAGAGATGGTCCAAGCTAACAATAATGAATCAGTTGGGTATAAGCCACCTGGATCTGAAAAGCTTCGCACTACTCTAATAGATAAAGAAAAACTCTTATTAGAGCAACAAACTGCACCATTGAAAAGAGTGTGGGCTACAAAAGGTTGCAGTATTGTGATGGATGGGTGGATAGATACTAAGAATCACCCCTACTCAATGTCATGGTAACATGTAGCAAAGGGCCTTATTTCTGAAGGCAATATATTGTTCAGGGCAAGAAAAGAATACTTTTTTCTTCATAACCAGCTATGTGATAGCATTGAGGAGGTGGGAGCATCGCATGTGGTGCAAATTATTACTAACACTGCCCTTATTTGTAAAGCAGCAGGTTTGATGGTGCAAAACAAGTATAGGCGTATTTTATGGACACCATGTTATGTGCATTCATTGAATAATACAATAAAAGATAATGGCAAATTTTAGTGGATTTCAGATCTCATAGAAAAGGACAGAAAAATACAGATGTCCATTTGTAACCATCACCACACACAAGCAATTTACCGAAAATTTGCTAGAATGGAACTTTTGAAACCTACTAATACATGGTTTGCATCTTATTTTATTCTTCTTGACCGCCTTTGTGAAGTCAAAGGAGATTTATGTTCCACCGTGGTTAGTGATGCATGGGCAGCTTGGAGACAATCTATATCAAATACTACAATTGAGGTGAGAAGTTTGATTCTTGATGATAAATTTTGGGCTGATGTTAGATTTGTTGTAGAATTTATTAGGTCTATACATGAGATGATCAGATTTGTAGACTCAAACATGCCATGTTTGGGGGAGATTTATGAGAAAATAGATTCCATGTGTGAAAGAATCGAGAAAATAACAAATGCTAGAGATTCTTCTTTATATCCTTTGATAGAAGAAAAGCTACATGGAAGATGGAACAAACTAAACACACCCCTTCATTGTGCTGCATATGCCTTAAATCTTGAATGGCATAAATGGCAAAGACCAACAAGAGGGCTCCATATGAGGCTAGAGAGGTAATGAAGGGATTTTGGACCGCAGTAAGAAAGATTAATGGTCGAGGTGAGGAGACTTTAGTTATGAGGAATCAATGGAATAAGTTGTCATGTAGGCTTGGTGATTTTGCTTTAGTGGAAGCTTTATTTGATATGCGAGCAAAGAAAGGCCCTATAAAATGGTGATGGAACCATGGAGGTGAAACTCCTGAGTTGCAATCATTTGCAATAAGATTGCTCTCACAAGTAGCTAGCTCTTCAAATTGTGAGAGGAATTGGACTACTTATGGTTTTATTCATTCATTGAAGAGGAACCGATTAGGATCAAAGAAAGTAGAGAACCTGATGTACATTCATAGCTCACTTTGTCTTCTCTCTTGTGTTGATCCTAGATACATGGAGGGTCCTTAAATAAAATGGGAGCAAATTGCACCTGATGGAGAAGCTGCAACCATGGTGGATGAAGTGGTTGAGCCAAATGGCCTTAGTGAATTATCCCCAGTTCTACTACCATTGGAGGAACCTGAGTTGGAGAGATGATTATCTAGACAGCATCATAGCTGAAGACCTTGAGATGGATGATCAAAACATCCTAGAGTAGATGATAGATTTCTGATTTTTGTTTGCATATCAGCAATTCAGCATCAAACTATATATTTTTGAATTTCAATATGTAATGATAATCTAATATGATCATATGAAATACTCAAAAATCAAATATGTAGTGTGAGTTTTGAACTATTTGACTCTATCTGACACAAAATTAAATAACATTACTATTAGTGATTTGAATTTCAGATTTGATATGTTTATTCAATGTTTTCGTCTTCAAAGTTCAAACTTAAACCTTTCCATTGTTCTTGTTTTCAAAGTTCTATCACTGTGTTATGATATTTTTTTGGAAATTATTAAATTATATTAAAAAAGAATTTGCCATCTCCAAGTACCCCAATCTCCAATTTTTGAAAATTAGTTGTACCAGTATCAGTACCAGTCTCCAAAGTCTCCAAGTCTCCAAGTCTCCCCATCTCCTAGTGACCTTGAAGATTACAAATGTTTTTTCATTAAACTAATAATAGACATGTGATTTGCTGATTTTTTTTAAAAAGTTGATGCATGTTTTGTAATAGTGAATTTTCTTATTTATGTTGAAGGCACTAATAAGAAGAAAAAATCATAAATAGATTTAAGATTTCTGAAGTGTATAAGGCTTTAGTTATAAGCTTTTAAGTCCTAGGCATCTGTCGGCAATGATTTTGCACCCCCTCTTGTTGGCATTGAAGAGTTGGTGCAGTCCAAACTGGTTGAGGAAAGGACTCGAAGATCACGTGAGCTCAATCTTAAAGTCTGTGGTCTCCCGTCTACCTCCCCCGACCCTCTCTTCGCTGGTCATTCCTTTCTCAGGGTTCAACTCAGCATTGATGACATTATTCTGGACAGGGCTTGGATTGGGTATGCTCAACACTTTTCCTCCACTTCCATTCCACAGTGACGGCCTACAAGTTCTCAAAGCAAGGAGGAAGTTGTTTCCTCTACCTACGAAGATTTTTCTAGACGAAGACCTTACAAAAACACAGGTTGTTGAACTTAAACACTCTAGAGAACTTGTGGTTGCCACTAGATGTGCAGGCAAGTGGGTGGTTATCAGAAATTTGAAGGTAATTATCAGAGACACTTTTCCTCCCGGATGGGATTCTAGAGTTAGTGTTGCTGCTAAATGGCATTCCCAGTCCTGGCAGACCCGGCTAGTTGACAGGGAACCGAAAGGTGATACTCTACAAATACATTGCTGGAATGCCAATGGGATGTTTTGGTCTTCTCTGGGCCTACTACATGACGCTTTGGGATCCTCTGATCTCCTCTTCCTCACTAAAACTCATGAGAGGCCTACTCGTCCTCTTCCTAGTGTCACTGGCTTTCACTGGCTCTTAGTTTATAGGCAGGAGACTAGCGCTTCTGCCAGCGTTCATGGGTCCGGGGGTGTGGCTTGCCTTGTCACTGATCGGTTTTGGGGGCACACTTCAGTTGTCTTTTTGGATGATTCAGCTTGGTTCTTGTGGGTCCAGGTTTGTCGTGCTACCCCCCGCCTCGGAGACATCTTTAGTGGAGTTTGTTACTTTCCTCCAGCTTCTTCTACTTATGTAGTTCATAATGGCCCTGATGGTGACCCCTTCTTTGATTTGTACGATAGCATCTCTCAGTTCTCTACTGACGAGGATGTCATCATTCTTGGTGACTTCAATGCTCGAACACAGGTGGCTCAAATCCCTCTTCACATTCCAACCACGGATGCTATGGGTATTGTGGACATGGATTCGGCCACTTTGGGGCTCCAGAGATCCTCGAACGACGCCTCAGGACCTTTCTCAAAGTATGGTTGACATCTCATTCAGCTCTACGAGTCCTCTAATCTGTTGGTTCTGAATGGCTTACCTAGCTTCTCGGATTCTCACTTCTTCACTTACAAGCCTCATTATGGTGGG
This sequence comes from Thuja plicata, assembly GCA_018584345.1. Classification (NCBI taxonomy): domain Eukaryota; kingdom Viridiplantae; phylum Streptophyta; class Pinopsida; order Cupressales; family Cupressaceae; genus Thuja; species Thuja plicata. The sequence goes on along the minus strand of MU225295.1, from coordinate 1,116,872 downwards.
GCGAGTGTGGTTGACAATGTTCTCTCTAGCTAGAGGTTCATCCCATCCATTTGCCACTTCCCCTCGCTGATCATGCTCTCCTTTGTCTCTCCATCCACTATGTCTACTTCCCCCCTCCTCCCTCTTGCCTACCCCCAGCTCTTCCCCCCGTGCCTTGTTCCATTTCGAAGACGGTGACCGCGATCTATTTGCCCACCACCTCAGGTAGCTCCTCCCCCCTGATGCCCACGTTTTCCCTCTTGAGTGCGCAACTGCCAAGTTTGGCCTCCTTTCCGCCTCTATTTGGGAAGCCACCCTTTTGTCCTTTCCTCGTTCCTTCACCCCACCATTCCCTCCTTCCAGGCCTAAGAGCACTTGCCCTATAAACAAATGGTACAATGAGGATTGTAAAGCCCACCATCGGGTTTTGCGAGATGCTTTCATCCACCACCACCCCTCCTACGCTAGGCTGAATACTTACCGCCACCTCCTCCATTGCAAGAAACGTCTTTACATCTCCCAGCGTAGGAAATCCCTCTGTACCTCTCTTATCCACTCCCCCAAATCCTTTTGGCGCACCCTTTTCCCCCACCACTCCCCCTTTCCTACCGAGTTACACCTTGGCTCCTTGGTCTCACACACCTCTATTCTGTATGATATCCCTGATCAGTCCCTCATCCATGTTTCCTCCCCCACTTGCCATCTTTTCACCCCCATGAACATCCGAGAAGTCGTGAGGACTCTCAACAGTAGTAGGGTGGCTGATGAGGAAGGTTTTCAAGCAGAGTTCTTCGAGCATGGCCTCACTATCCTGGGCTCCTACCTTTCTGACATCTTCAACCATGTGATCTGCACTGGATTTCCCCCATCTTGGTCACACCACATTATTCACCCGATCCACAAATCGGGTCCAACTTCTGACCCTAACAACTACAAGACCATCATGGTTGGCCACAGCTTCTCCAAATTGTATTCCACAATGTTACACAGTATTGTTTCCAGGGAGTTGGACCTGCGAGTTGCCAATGCTAGAGGGCAGGCGAGTTTTAGACTTGATTATCAAACTATAGACCACACTCTGACTCTTCAGGCCATTATTGAGGAGGCTCAGCATCACTCGTCAAAGGTTTATTGCTGCTTTGTGGATTTCTGCAAGGCTTTTGACTCGGTTCCCCGGTTGGCCTTGTTTCAGAGGCTTTGCGACATTCGTATTTCTGAGACTCTCCTCACTATTATTACGAGACTTTATGAGAGTGCTTTGGGTCGTCTTAAGGCCCCTGGAGGTTTCTCTGATTTTATCAGGAGCCCTATTGGGGTGAAACAAGGTTGCCCCTATCTCCTACTCTTTTCGGGATTTATATTGATGAGCTTGAGGGATCTCTTCAGAAGCACTACTAGGTTGAGGATGGTTGCCTTCACCGAGTTATGATTTCTATTTTTCTCTTTGCTGATGATATTGTTCTTTTGTCTTCCTCCTCTGAGGGTTTACAGATACAACTTAATAGTCTTGCGGCTTTTTGTGACTTACAACAACTAGTTGTTAATTTGGGAAAAATGAAGGTGATGGTCTTCAACTGTCTCAAGACTTCTCACTTACATTTTTTCTTCAGAGTTTCAGAGGTGGAGATCTATTCCTACACCTATCTGAGTGTCAAGATTTCTAGCCCCCGTTTCAGTTTGGGACCTGCCATAAGCCTCGCATCAACAAGGGGTTTGGTTCTTTGGCTGTCCTTGAGAGACAGTGTTTCCGGCACCATTTCCCGGACACCACATCCAAGTTAACCCTCATGGATTCTCTGATTAGACCTGTTGTTCTTTATGGGTCTGTGGTTTTGGGACCTTCTTTATTGGAGCTTGATTGGGCTTCCGTGGAGCGAGTCCACATTTTATTTCTCTGGCGCATCATCAGGTGCAAACAGGTCATCTCTCACAACATTATTATTACGGAGTTTGGGGCTCACCCCTTCAGGTTTGGGGTTATTTTTTATCTTATTTGGTTCTTGCATCGCCTTCGTGGTTTTGTCGATTCTCGTGAGGGGAGTTGCAGGTACCCCTACCTTGCTTATTGCTCTTCTAAGTCCATCGTCACCTTTGTTTCTTCGTGTCAGGCCCGTGGTTGGTTTGTTGGTGCTTCAGCCCTTCTTGGGTCTATTGGGATCGAGATTGATCGTCTCCCCCCCCCTTTTAGTATTCTCTTGATGCCCCTCACCACCTCCTCCCATCCGGACAGGAGTTGAACAAGTGTATCAGAAGAAACATTTATAGACAATTCATCCTCACTACTTGAGTGAACCCCCGCGGGGGTCTTTGCCCTAAGATGGCATTTTATGTTGAGCACTTTCTGGAGTTACATGATGAACTCATTCTCCGCTCGTCTTACTTATCTCACCAATGGTCACATTCCCTCTAGATTCCCCTTGGTTCCTTTAGAGTGGCCTCTCATCGGCTCTGTATTGAGATAAATCATTAGCTTGGCAGGGAGGAGAGGATTTGTCGATTATGCAGTATTGGGGAGGTTGAGACGGAGGTGCACTTCATTTTTCGATGTCCTTTATACTATGAGATCAAAGGGAGATTCTACTGCTTATTTAGGGGGGTCCAGTCTCTCTCCACTTTTTACAGGTTCACAGATCAGATATGCTTGGCCCTCTATCTTCAAGAGGCCATTAGACTTCGGGACCACTCGCTCCAGCTTCAGCACCTGACTAGTTTGCGGTCCTGTCAGCTTATCACCTCCTTCTCCAGGCTTCAGTCAGCTCATGGTACCAAGCGTCAACTTGGTCCCCATCCTTCCAATCATTCTAGATCCATGAGACCCCGGAAGAGCTTTCTTCAACAGCGACCCTCCTCTTTTCCTTCCTCCTCCAGGAAGTCTCAGAGACGCTCTATGCACCCTTCCAGACCCTTGGCTTATCCTTCTGTTTTGGGGTTCTTCCCTGCTGTTCCAGTTTTGTAGTGTGGTTTTGGTGGTCTTGTTGCAGACCCCTCCACGCTCTCTCTTTTGGTGTTGTTGCTTGTTTGCTCTGGTTGTTGTTGTTGTTGTTGTTGTTGTTTTCCTTTGGGCGTCGTTTGACATCCTTGCTTTGGGCTGGCTTCTTGCATTTTGTTTAGCAGTCCCTTTGACCCTTTGTAGTCTTTTGTTGAACATTAATAAATTTATCTTATTTTATCTTCAGTGGCTTGTTCTAATAGAGTAGAGAATTCTTTAGTTTGCATTTGTAATTTTCTTGCAACTAAAAATATATAGGACGACGAAATTTAGGCATTCAAGATTACTTAATCATTGCCAACAATGTAGGTAAAGCATCACATGCAATAAAGTGTAAGAACAATACTATTTGAACATTTCGATGCATATGAGATAGATAGATAGATAAAATTTTACGTCCACGAGGCTAAACATAGCCTATGGGACAGCAAGGCAACCTAGGCTAACTTCAGTAACTCGGTACGTTTCTTGTGCAAGCTGACGATGAGCCCACCTAATTTCTCAATGTACTCCTCGCTGAATAGGTTATGCCAAGAGCTATCCGATATAGTATCTGCAAATTTATCCCTGCTGTTTTTGTAGGCTTCACATTCTAAAATAAATCTATTTTATCAAAGATTTTTTCCAATGTGTCCAACGCCTTAATATGAAATCGTCTGAAGTTTATATATTATTTCAAAAGCACTATTTTTTTCATAACATATAATTTTCCAGAATATAAAAAATTTATATAAATGTTACTATATTAAACTTATCTATTTTAGGTCCTTTTCTAAAAATTGGCATACTCTAAATAGATGTAAGGTGCCTTCCGTCGAACGGAATGAATACAAGCGGTCGGAGCATGGGAATTCTTATAACAGAGCTCCATCTTCGTGATAGGTGTTTAAATTAGTTAAGTCAAACTGGCTGTGTGCGGTATATGCTCTGCTAGCTCAAGAGTGCCCCATAGAAGGCATATGCAGAAAATAAAAGCCAAAGGAACACATATAATCCTCGGCATAATTCATGCTCTATGCTCCCCTCATTACAGAGGTTTTTCAATTCATTCACAGTTTAAAAGACTGAATGTGGGGATAGCACCTCACATAAAACAAAATAATCTCTTTAGATCAGCTTTTTTGTTGTTTTGAGCTTTAATTCAGCGGTGGGACTAAATTAACCAAAAGAAGAAGGTCAAGATATCCATAAATATGATGCAATACAAAATGCTAATGCAGCTATTTCGTGCTCCATTGAATAAGTACAAGATAACTGTAGAATTGACTTCAAAAGTATTGTTTTGCAGTACTCTTAAGATTTTTTTTATTTCCCATAAGTCAGTCAAATTTTATGACATATAGTAGGCAATTAAAGAGGGTACCAGTTGAAGGTACTAAGAAATATTTTTATTTGTCACTACTAAGTGAAATTTTACAAGATATTGTCAGAGAAAAGCAGACTAAACGAAAACAACAAATATGTACCTCATTCGCTAAAAAACGGCACTGTAATCGTATTATGTTCTCTTTGTGATAACTGCCTTTGCTTTTCAGAAAAACCGTCTGCAATTAAAAGAAAATTTAAGAGTGTTAAAAATTTAGCTGAAATTGCATTAGTCAGAAGAGATCGGTAAGCTTCAAGGCGGGTGGGCATACCGAAGTGAATGGAGAGATAGAAAGAGCTGCCATGATTGATGATAGAAATGCCCCTTCGCGCGGCCTCAAAATATGAACTTATATATTAAATCACTATAAATTAATCCAAACATTCGTTTTAGTTATTTTGAAGTGAACAAAGATTTTAATAAGAAAAAAAAAACTACAATAGCAAAAGCAGCCGATACATTTCAAGACATTACAAATCAGAAGTAACATAAATTTAATATGAACAAGAACGCAAAGGCGTCAAAGTTCCTGCCGAAGTTAAATGTAATATGTTGAAAGCTAATTAGTAGGCAATTATAGTAATTAAAGTGTAATGTTTAGTAGGAAATATGAATTATAGTAGTAAATTTTGCAATGAGACATTAATATTAAACATTTTAATAAAATTAGATGTGAACATGTTAGTCGGTCTAGCATAGAAGACAACCAAACATTGAAATTGCACATGTCCATACAATAATAGATTGAATGTTTAGAATCATGAGAACAACCAACATCCAGATATTTTGGATCAATAAATAAATAAATTACATCCAAATATAGCAAAAGCAGGTCAAAGCTTCTCTAAGCAAGTTCCAAATATTAAAAAAATAGTTGCATTTCAAGTCACTTCAACAATACTCTCCCAAAGCTACAATTAAAATTTGATATGAAAAAAATACATATCGTATACATAAAATGCTCTGGTTTATTCTCCTTTTCAAACAAAAATCACAATTAATTCATAGCTAGAACATGCTCTATTGTCTTTGGATTAATCAACAAATACCTGCAAAGATAAAGCCAAACATAGAGAAGTACATGCTAAACAAAAGGAATTTTTGCAAGAAAATCTTAAAGGAGCTCTGAGTAGATATAAAGGAAGAAAGGTTCTCCTCATTTAATATGTATTGAATATATCAACCGTAAGATATCACTACATATAAAATTTTCACACGAAATAATAGTTACAAATTAAATAATTCAGAAAGTAGATGATGAAGAATTGTTCATGTATAGTATAAAGATAAAGCATAAATAAATTTTGGGAAGATTTGTTTGTATATAGTGTAAAGATAAAGCACAAATAAATTTTGGTAGGATGGATTTTTCTATGCATTTAATATATAGGATTAAAAAGTCAAACTAATTATGGGGTTTGTTTTGTCATGGAGCAAGTAGTCATGCTATGGTAGATGGGTTATCACTTCTGATGTCAATTGTGCAATAAATTAAAAAAAAAGTTGATGTTACTTCAGAGAGTTGGCAAAATTAATATTTTGATAAAGCACAAATAAATTTTGGGAAGATCAATTGTTCCTATATAGTGTAAAGATAAAGCACAAATAAATTATGGGAGGATGGATTGGTCTATGCATTTAATATATAAGATTAAAAAGTCAAAAGTAATTATGGGGTTTGTTTTATCATGGGGCAAGTAGTCATGCTATGGTAGATGTGCTATAACTAAACTATCGAAGGTAAAGCATAACTCAAAGAGTATTATCCCACCCCTTTAACTTGCATTTGAATTTAATTACTAAATAACTTAATCAATTTTTATCTATCTTTAAAGAAAACTATCAAATATAAATACCATAAAATACTTAAATAACTACCATCACACACATTTGATTTTATCTTATCATAATTTGTTTAAAAACATTATAAATAAATTTACAACCATAATATGATCTACTTTAATTCATATTCCTTAACTTTGTTTATAAAAAAAATAATCCTAACTAATAATCTACAATATCAAATAAACTAGTAAACATTAATATTTAAATAACAATTTTATTGTACTTAAAGAAATAGTTAAAACTGTTAATACAAATTTAAATCACATCCATCTCACTTAACTCACATAATACTTTAATCAATTTTAAATTCAAAAGAATATGTTCTTTACATCCATCTTACTTAACTCACATAGTTCTTCACTAATTAAAGTCTTTACTTTAATCAATTTTAAATTGCAAGGAATGTGTTCTTTATTCTCTATAACAAACTCATACTAATGGATGAGTTTTAAAAAAAAAAAAAAAGAATTTGTTTCTACCAAACATTTGCAACTAAATTTATATCGGAATTCTTTCATGAAACATGTAATCAAACCTGTAATCCATTAAAAATAATCCTAACTAATAATCTACAATACCAAATAAACTAGTAAAAATTAATATTTAAATCACAATTTTAATTTACTTAAAGAAATAATTAAAAGAATTAATACAAACTTAAAAACTGGCATAGTTCTTAACTAATTAAAGCCTATACTTTAATCAATTGTATTGGAATTCCTTCATGAAACATGTAATAAAACCTCTGACCCATTAAAGCACGTATTCCACTTATAAATGAAACATAAACTTGTACTCTATAATCATATGCCAGCATATAACTTATATCAAAATCTGAAAATATATAGTAATACAAAGACTTTGATTGTAATAATGAGAAAATAAACTATGAGAACATAAATTGGTTGTTCACTAATATAAACTCAATTTCTGTCTCTAATATCTATATCTATGATTTTCTTAACTCCCAATTTGTACAGATGGAGGAACAGAGTGCACCCGTTTTAACTCTTACTAATACGGTTTTGTTTTCAATCCTATCCCAGCTGAAATCTGATAATTCATTTTGAGAAATCTGATAATTCATTTTGAGTTCAAACATACTGAGTTGTGTATTAAAAAGCTTAGTAACACCACTTGTTCATCACTTGATCATGATAGTTTAATGATTATTATTCAACCGAATTTTGACATAAATGACAAAATCAAATAAAATAAAAACTCGCACTAAATTTGGTACATTGAGGATTCACTAACTTGAATCTGGTTTGATCAACTATTTATCTAAATTTATCTTACACCTTATAGTTAATTTCCCCTTTGTATATTTGTCAAATTTAGAACTCTAATATTCAAGCAAACAGTATGTTTCCAGGAAGGTTTCAGTGTTACCAGTAACTGTAATACTGGGGAAAGACACAAGTTTTGATTGGCAAGAAGAGGAGAGCGAAGCAGAAGGTCCCAATAGCGTCCAGCAGTTAACATCCAAATGAGAAAGTATAGATAGAATTTCAGCCAACAAGTTGTTCAAATAATTACACTTCAACCAACTAGGACGCCAAACTGGTGAAGGAAATAAAATAAAATAACCAAGATTATTCTTCTAATAAGGTGATCTAAGCAGCAAGTAAAATGGTGTTTTCAAGGGGTGCAGATATAGGTTGTTTTCTGGCACAAAGGAGAAATAATTCAGATTCCAAGGTAAGGTGTTAAGATGGGTAAGGAGTGATAGCAGAGTTGAAAGGAGAAATAAATCAAGACTTGACATAAGAAAGTTAGTGTGTAGTTGGAATCCTCCTTGCAGAAATTTCACACCATATTGGAATTTAAGTGGTGTCCTTTGCAGTTCAGAACTCCTTGTTGGTGGTGCCCGTACTATGGGGAAAAATTTATGCAACAGTCCAGAGTTCCTTACATTACACTATTTTTATGCTTTCTTACGATACAAACTTCACTATCTGTCGATGGTGTGAGCAATTGCGGCCAGCTCATTGACAGTCATACACTTGCACACTAGAAGAAGGAAATTAAGCCTATAACCAAAAGAGTAAATAATTTAGGAAATGAACCAAGTTTGAACTACAGTCATTGGATTATGTCGAGGACAAGTCATAATCGTTTTCTTGACAAAAGTGTAAAATGAGATTAGCTTTGCCTTGGCAAGATAATAATTGAAAATAATTTACTCTCACTATAATAATTTACTCTCATCAATACATATAATGATTTCTGATCCAATCATCAATTACTTTTGACAACTTGTCTACAATTGACCATAAATTCCCTGCATAATTCTTTAGCAAAACATGGTGAGTCCATCTAGGCAAATTACAAATTAAATTTGCCATATTTTATCTGTGGTTTGCAGACCTTAGAAACAGATCCTAAACATAATCTGAGAAACAAAATGGAATAGAATCTTCTTGCTTTGAGAGTGGTTTGTTGACAACAAATAGCATTACAAGGAGCTTCTGAATCTGCCTCTTTGTAGAGGTTGAAATCTAGTGCTACAGCCTCTCTGATGGACCCTGAATACAGAATGTGAAATCCAATGTTTAAGCCTCCCTGCTAGACCTTGAATATAGAGTTTGAATATACTGTGTTAACCTTATGCACATATAGCTTATTTCTATAGTACCACTGCGGATTCATTTTGAACACCTCCATTCCAACCACAGTCTGACAGATTCGTATCAAAATTCACAAAACATCTACTAATTTAGTATAATATAAAAGCAACCAATTTCTTATACAAATCACAAACTTTAAGTTTAACAATTTTCGGACAAATTACACCTAACTAAACCCTCTTTAACCGAAATAATGCCCTATTTTACCAAAATCTCGCCCATGGCACCAAAATGTTGCTTATCTTGCCAAAATCTCTACCTATTATATTTGACCCTCTAGGACACCCGATTTCATTTCAAAAATGTGTATAAAACACTGAACTATTCTAAATAAAAAGTGAAAAAGAAGAAGATAAAAGTAGGGTTTCCAGCTTCTCACCTTACTACTCAAAAGAAAAGAAAAGGCCTGAGCGTTCTGCTCAGGCGAATATCAGATCTGCACAAAGGGACGTCAGGACCCAAGAATATACACACAACAGGTTTATTCCCTGTTTAGAGAGTGCAAGTTTATTTAGTACGAGATATGATCTACATATCCCCTGCTTAAAGAGCGCAAATTTGAGTAATATGAGATGTCCCTGCCACAATAATGCAAGGGTTTTCAGGTTAATACAGGAAAACAAAAGAAAAAAATGTATGATAATAAAATATTTGGCTCAAAAAGTCTTAACTGCATAAAGCAACAAGGACGCTCAAGAGATAAAGATGCATTCAATAGCTTCATCAATTAGAAGAGGACTTGTAAATAACAAATGTCAAAATATGTATTAAGGAGACAATGACATATTATTATGATGAAAAGAAAAAAAAATTATGTCACTTCACAAAGTATTTTTGTAGAATATTATTGTTTTTTTTTAAATTGAAATTCATTTTTCTCACTAACTGTTTGAAGTATGAACCAATCAGAAATGAGGAAAAAATAGTTTATCCAATTATGAAAATATATTAGAAAATGTCAACTATAGAATGTTTGTTCAATTTGTTTAATTCAATATTTTGATTGGTCAAACTAATAGGGAAAAAAAATCTACATGAATGCATAAGTATTCCTGGCATGGTAGGAACTAATAAAGTCAAAATTGAATTAAAGGAGGCGACCATCTTATTTTTGAGGTTTTGTTAGAGTTCCTCGGTTTCTTGGTTCTCTTAGGCCTTGTTTGGTTCATGGAATTGGATCTGAATTAGAAGAAACAAAAATCAGAAATGAGAAATATGCAATTTACATCAACACCATCAAACTGGAATAAGGATTCGGTAATTTCATTTTACCCTCAAACTTAGCATTACAATCTTCCATCAAAATAGGTCCAATTCCACCAAGATCAGAATTGAAAATAGAATGGATTTGATGCACTGACTGGTTCGTCGAGTGAAATGAAGTTGCACGGTTCATGATTCATTTGTATTTGCAGGTAGATCTCGCTGGCACATGGAGGTAGGATTTTGAGACTGTGATTGGAAATTTTGGTTGAGGTTGTTTGGAGGTATGCTCTGTTCATTTCATTCATTAGCGGTATTACAAGGTTAAATCAATATGATTTGGTTTGTTCTTATAAAGTATGCTTTGTTCATTCAAAGCTCACACTCCGCACAGGCAGAGTGGATGTTGGGCTAGAATTTGGTTTGTCGCTTCATCATATAATATAGTAACCCTAATGTTTTGACATAAACAACCCATATTTTTTTTTTAATGATTGCTTATGTTGTTTGTAAATCAGCCTCAACCCCATAAACCCTAGAAGCTCTATATAGTGAGACCAAAACATATTGCAAGTTGATTATTTATCTTAAAAACTCATTGTCTGATGTTTAAAATAGACATTTTCATCTGCTCCAAAATATACAATCATCCCAAAATATATAGACTCTCATGCATCAAACTTCCTACACACATCCCTTTTTAGTTTCAACACTTCATTTTTTTTTGCTAAATAGATAGCTGGATAGGGCCAGCTCCCTTTGTATTACTGTAAATAAGTTTGTTACAAAAAGGATTGTTACAGTAGTAGACATCCCAGAATTACAACCGATGGAGACCCTAGGGCTATACTTCTTGCTATCATACGATCAAAATTGCAGACATTTATGTGTATGTCTTCTATATAGATTGTACATTATACCAGGAAAGAAGGAAAACCAACTAAAAACAGAGATATGTATCACACCCGACCTAGACAGAAGAAGTGCCCCATGTACCCATCACCAGATATGGGTACGTTTCTTTGGCCTCGACCCACGAAGGTCCCTGAATAGAGCACCAGCAGGAGAGATGGGGATGTGTCTCTCCTTCGCTTCTCTCTTCATATGCTTTGCATGCGCAACTCTGGCTTTCACTAGAGAATCTCCTCTACAACATCTGTGTGTTAGAATTCTGGCTATCTCCTCCACATCTCGTACGTCCTCTGTAGTGCCCACCCTTTAGTTGCTTTTAGTTATTGTATTAAACTCTTTTTGGCCTCTTACATGTGTGCGTTTGCTATTCTAGTTTTATTTACAGTTGGTAATGTATAACATTTTTCTGGATTTCAATTAGTAAGAACCATAGATTTTGCATGATTTTATGTGGTTACAGATAGACTTATGATTAGTTTTATGATGTTTATCTCATGTTATGATGAAATTTATGAGTATAAATTACTGATAATACTGACACTATATTTGTATGCACATGAATCATATGTATGTTTTTTACTTTTTATAATGTGATTTTTATGGTATGAGGCGGGGTCATAGTTACTTGCGTGCGAGACCCACATGATCTACTGTTCTCAACCATTGTTTGTCACATATTATATGTATGCACATGTTCGTCTTTGTGATAACAAGATTGCAGGTACTGGGCATCGTCTTCCCTGAATTGGAAGGAGTGAGTGTACCCTATCGCAACATCTCAATGGTAAGAGGGGGGAGATAACGAACAGGTCCAAAACCCCAACTTAAACCACTTATTATCCTAAAATTGTGGACAAGATTTTTTGTTGTTACCCTTCAAATCCGTCAAGGTAACATGAATTCGAGAACCTTCCTTGTGCTTGACTTTTGCTTATTTGACTTAGTCAAGTTTTTAGGTTGTATGCTTGGTTTGAGGTGATATTTGTGTTAGAATAGAATATAGTTTTATTGTGTTTATTAATGGTAGATTTATTAAATACTATTAATTATAAGTATTATAAAGAAGAGTATTTAATTACTAAAATTTAATTAAATACAATTGTTATTAAAAAGATTTAATTTAATGTCGAACTTTTATTATTAAGGGTTTGATCAAATATTAAATCCTAGATTGATTTTAAAGTTGAGTTATTTGAGGATAATGGTGGAATTTTATTAAATCAAATCTTTTGACTCAAAAGTCAACTAGAGTTACTTTTGAACCTTGGGGTGAGTTTAGAAACCCTAGGTTAAGTATTTTTTGTTTATTTTAGGAAATTTTCTGGTTCATTTTAAAAATACACAGGTTGAGGGATTTGAGCTCTGGATTTGACAAGGAGGAATTTTTTAAGTTGAGGAGCATCTTGGAAAGCTTAACTGTTTGCTATTGGATTAGTGGTTTCAAATTTGTGGAGGTTTTGAGGTAGGTTTCTAGATCTGAATTTGTTTGTATGTATTTAGATATAAATATTTTATTGTGAAAAATGTATTTTGCTTAAAATCTAGTTTTGGTTGATAGGATAGATCTAGAACTCATTATGTATGTTCTAGGATAGATTAAGACTAGATTTGTGGATTCAGAATGATAGAAAATGGATTGTAGAATCCAAATCTGAGATTCTAGGAAAATGAGTTATTCTTAGAAAATAAATTGTGTTCTTGAGAAATTATTCAAAAAAATCTGAATTAAATGTACAATCAGACTTAGAATATAAAACTCATTAGTGTTAAGGGCAAAACAAGAACGTTGTCCTTATATATATATATATATATATATATATATATATATAAACTTAATATACAGAACTGTGTTCTGTATTTTTTTCAAAAATATATATATTTTTTAAAATATATATATTAAAAAAAAATTATAAAAGAATATAATATAAATTTAAAATGGGGCAGTAGCTGTCCGCGGCAGCTAAGCTACCTACGACAACCCCTTTGAAAGGGCCCACCTCCCTTGGGGAATAGGGAGCTTACGGTAGGTAATCTAAGTGTTTAAGGGGGGAGTGGCTTGCAACAAGGGTCGAGACCCTAAGATGTTGCCAGGGTAACTCATTATAAGTTACTTAACAAGTGATAACCTAATATACTATGGGGTTTAAAAATGAATTAATAAGATGCATATATTTCTCACCCATGCCTTGAGTGCTTGTATAGGCTAGGATGGGAGTGGGAGGAGATGTTTGATTTGATCTTGCATAGTTAGTATCCTTGTCTATACGAGAGGTTATTGATACTGCAGAGTCACTAGGGGGAAGGAGTCCAGCGATATTGTCGAGGTAACTCTAGATTTGACTCATGTGATGACACTTCCCCATTTATATTTTAGGTTTCCTATATGTGTTGGTTGCCTTTGAGTTTATAGGTTTTTACCTGTATAGTTGAGTTGTACTTTGAGATAGAGAGCTTTTTAGGATCCCTTTTTGAGTCCTTCTTTATGACTAGTTTGTATTTTAAAACCGAGTAGGATCTATTGTTATCTCCTCATCACATTGGGAGTGGACCATTTAGGTGCCATGAGGATGGGTGATAGTGATCCTCTTTACCATTGGAGACCTCGATGTCCTTGTACCATTGTTGGTGATCTTGTAGAAGTTGTACTTCTTATGTGACATCTTTGGAGATGTGCTCTTATCTTTCTTAGGTTGTTTATCATATCATGTATCTATATATCAGTTATGTTACTTATGGATTAATGTATTGTACTTTGTATTTGATTATAATTACATACCCTACGACTTGTGCAACAGATGTAATTTCATTGGATATACCTTATGGTATCAAATGTAATTGTATCATTATTTATGAGATGTACTTGTTAATCATTATGTACTTTAGAATATTTGTAATTAGTTGTTAATTCATTTATGAGTAATTCTTGCGTTATGGAACCCTTGAGAATTGTATCTTGTTGAGTTTACTTTTATGATCATGTTTTGTGTTTCATTGTAATTGTTTCCACTTAATTGTTCATCTTGATTGTAAACTATAAAAAAAAATTATTCTGTAAACTTAGTTTCTTGTTATAGGTTAATTTCTCATGGGTTCCCTAGTGGGGTGTTACATCCTTTGCATACCAGTCTTCCCCGGCATCTGGCAGAGTGGGTAAATATAGGTCGCCCATGGTGACGTTATTGCCTTTAGGGACCCAAAACCCTTCACATCTTGTATAACCTTGGATCCACTCAACAGTTGGTGGTGTCAAGAGGGAGGCAGCTTTCTGTAGAAAGATGATGTTCCTATCTATCAAGCTAGTCCTTCCTCTCAGTGCCTCGAACTCCATAGAAATGATTAGGGGGAACCTCCTTACCACACCCACAAACCCTCGTTCTGGACCCAAGTATTATTGTTGTGAGATTGGTATCGTCCTTTGTGCATCTACATTTTCTAGCACCGCATCAATCTCGCCCAGGTATTTGTGCTTAAAGACCCTCTGGCATAGGTTTTTTGTGCAAGCTTTAGAGACTCCTCGGGTGAGGGAAAAGGCTAAGAATATCCCCCATTAAATTTGTGTTGACTCTGTACCTGTGATAGGTGTATAGACATTCTTTCCCCAAAACTTATTTCACGGCATGCAAAATGAGTGGGTGTTTAACAGATAGCATTCGGATTATCCTTTTGTCTAAGGTCTCACCTAAAAAGGCTACCATGTTGCATGTCGACTCCAAACAAATTGGAGTGTCCATTGCTCCAGGTGTTATATACCACAAAATACTGAAAATGACTCATCATCCTCATATTGTCATGCTTATATATAAGGAGGGACCATCTGTCATCATTAATCTCATATATTAACAAATCTAGTCACACATTCCCAACATAAAGTGGTTTCCAGTTTCATCATTCCTCGCATCTTAGTAATAACTACTTTGGTGCAACTTGTCGCAGAGAGGTACATTCACTTTGGTTTTACTAGGCTCAATATATGTGGATTGGGCTGGTCTCTTATGGGCGATGATGATGTATACTACATACCCTATCGGGATGTGTGAAAATCTGTGCCAACCCTTGGGGAGTCCATTGGTAAGAGTACTATAGCATCATGTCATAATTGTGTGAGTTATGACTCTTAATTGCTTTTGGGCCACTTGGTGAGTTGGCCGAAATTTTGTACATATAGCATAATGCTAAGATGTTTGTATCATTCCTACTTTGGAGACAATCTATAAGATATTTGTATCCATTCTCATTCTTATGTTGGATAATGATAATAGCATGATTTTATTATTGCTTGTTGATATTATTCATTGTCATTCATATTATTATTCATTGTCAGTCATAATAGAGAAACACATGATTTATATAGTTCTGACTCTGGTAAGCCATTCATAAATAATGTGTTAATGTATATTAACTAGTATAACGTGGTATATGGATCATGGAAGATTATCCATTATGCACAGTCACAACTATACCCCATGATACTAGTTTGATAAAGACTTACCCGAGTCAGATCTATATGAATCATGATTTTCTCTATTAGATGCTTCCAATAATAATATCAATGACAATGAGTAATAATATCAATGACAAAAATTAGGTGTTGGAGAAATTTACACTAGCTAGAGTAGCAATATACAAAAACTATATCTGCTCCATTTATGATTAGATGGTCTGCCCAAATCACCATTGACCAATATAACTTTGACTAATTTTCTAATGCAATAGTGCTAACAAAATCAATAGGTATAGAGAAAAACTAGCTAAGAATGAAGATACAAAAAAAAGAATCATATTACAAACAATAGCCACATTACATGGAACATAATCATGTTGTTCCATTTCTTTTGTTGTCTCTCTCTCTCTTGTTGCATATTAGTGGCTATTTTGTATCTCAAATCTTTGTGTTTGTTCACATTCTAGGTCATTGATGGATCTTACCAATAATATAAATGTTCAAGGATGTGTAGTTAGGAAGACCACAGTCACTCATCTTCTCGTAATTTATCTTTCTTTCCTTGCGGTAGCCAAAGCAGTTTCTGCACAAGAAAGCAGATGACAAATGCGTAAGAAAAGAAGAGATGAAATTGGTTTTTATAAACACGTTATTCATTCCAATGAGGTGGATTAACATGACCAAATTCGCATGAGTACATGAGCCTTCTTTAGGATAGCTAATATTCTAAGGCAAAAAGGAAGCATTACAGATATGATAAACATAACATTAGAAGAACAACTAGTGATGTTCCTCCACACCTTGGCCATAATATGAGGAATCGTAAGATTACCCATAACTTTGGCCACTCATGAGAGACAGTAAGTCGATACTTCCAAAAGGTATTGATGGTTTTCTTAGCACTCCACATGGATTATTTGTTACCGCCTAGTCCAAACACTCCTCCACAAATTAGTGGGAAGGACCATTTTGATTTGTACTTCAAGGTACATTTACAAGTGGTACAAATTTATTTGTTTAGTGTTAATCCTATTACTGCGTGTTCATTTGATTGTAGTTTTTTTTGTATAGGATTGCGTTGGATCAATTGATGGAACCCATATACCATTCACTTTCAATGTCAACATTCAGAGTAAATATCATGATAGAAAAGGAAACTTATCGCAAAATGTTATGGTTGTTTGTTCGTTTGATTATAAGTTTCAATACATTCTTGCCAGTTGGGAAGGGTCTGTTGTAGATAGTCATGTTCTAGCTTCAGCTCTCTTGAGATCAAATTGATTGGTAGTTTCCCCTGGTATGCCAAACCATAGTGTAATATAGTTAATAATATGATAAAAAATTTATACAATATACTTTTCATGTTTATACAATAAACCACACTGTATGTATCACATTTTAACAATATACTTTGTTTTGGTAGGAAAATATTATTTAGTCAATGTTGGATATCCAAATGTACCAGGATTTCAGCTTGCTCCTTATTGGTGTACACCTTACCACCTGAAGGAGTTTTCAAGAACAAACCTGATAAACAGTCCACAAGAGTTGTTTAATCATCGACACTCCTCACTTAATAATGCAATAGAGCATACCTTTGGGATTTTGAAGCAACATTTTCCTTTTTTGAGGCATGCAACATCTTATCCAATCATGACACAAGCACATATTGTTTTAGCATGTTGCATACTACACAACTTCATTACTATAGAGGACGACGTTCCATCCGAAGTAGCTATTGAAGATGAAGATGATCATGATGGGATAAATGTACAAATGCTTAAGACATATGGGTTGAGTCAGCATGATAGGGATGATTGGGGGAAGTTTTGATATGATATAGCAAGTAGGATGTGGGAAGACTACATACATCGAGAGTTGTAGTTTTAGGGGACCTTTCTTCATTCTAAAATGTACTTGAATGAAGATCCAATGATATACATGATGGTTTCCTTTTTTTTTTGTATCTTCATTCCTAACTGATTATTGTACCTCTTTAATTTGTTAGTCTTGTTGCATTAGGAAATATAAATGGAATACACCAAGGAGTACCAAGTGATGAAGATAATTATAATGTCCTAATGGTGATGCTCAAATCATGTATTCTAATAGTTCACATATAGAAAATTGTTTAAAACAAATGAAGCCTACAGTCCATTTTTCTGATGATACTCCCTTGTGTATTCCATTTATAGTTCCATTTTTTTCTGATGATAGTTCTTAGTGTGATTTTGTAGAATTTTAATTCATGTGACATATGTTTGATTCATTTATTGTATATATAGTTTAATTGAGTTATTGGTACTTTTGAGTTTTATTGAGTTTTGACATCTACATTTCTGTTAATTAATCTCTCCTATGCCAATATATCAATCCAGTTGTTATCAGCCGAATCTTCACCAATGAAAATACCAGGTCATTCAACCTTTATAAATTCTACTCAATATTGCAATTAGAAATATAATTAAATCTTTGCAATTCCTTCAAGGACAAAATTCAATGGAAGAAAGAAGTAATGAAAATCCCTACATTATCCTTATAATTATATATGTGGAACGCTACAAGAACATTCAAGAATGTATTTAAAATAATCATTTTCTTTCTATCACTTATTAAGCAAATGTCTGAGCGGTGATTTTGATTTGTAACCAAACAAACATGCATATAAAGGGAATTTAAGCATACAGAATGATCATGCAAATTGTTTGACAAGGAATCTAGAGAAAATGTTTCCTTACAATTAAGCCTGTGTTTGTATTGCAGTGCTCGAGAAAGATTGCTTCTATTTGGTCCTTGGTTTCAAGTTTTATTTTCACATGCTCTCCTACGCTACCAAAACTTTTTTGTTGAAGGTTATTAAACGATGTATAAATATCTTAAAAAATTTATTGTTGGCTATGATCTACCAAATTGTCATACTGCTTCCTTGGATTTTCTGATTGTTGTGTTGATTCCTTAACCAAAAAAATTTTGCTTAGGGTTTATGAAGTTCTTGAACTAAATTCATCTTGTGTATAAAGTGTATAATCACTACAATTATCATTGATAACATATGTTATAGTTTATGTCGTTCACACAACTCATGATTAGCATGGATGATGAGGTTCAAGTGAGCCAGGT
The DNA here is from genome assembly GCA_018584345.1 of Thuja plicata. Classification (NCBI taxonomy): domain Eukaryota; kingdom Viridiplantae; phylum Streptophyta; class Pinopsida; order Cupressales; family Cupressaceae; genus Thuja; species Thuja plicata. Next base: position 1,098,387 of record MU225295.1, on the reverse strand, counting down.
ATCTTATTCTTCGAGGAAGGTTATGTGGATAAGAGAAATGGAATGAAAGTTTCTAGACTTTCTCCACGAGCAAGTTTAGCTAGGAAGAAAAGGTGAAGGGGGCTTCAAAAAAGAAGCGTGACCACCATTGAGAGGAGGTTGAACGGGGAGATGAACCTCAATCTGTCAAAGGAAAATTTCAAGAACAAGATAAAAACATGGAAGCAAAGTTTTAGAGTTATGAGAGAGTTGAGGAATATGAGTAGTTTTGCATGGAATGAGAGTACTCAATGTGTGGATGTTGATGACAGTGTCTGGGATGATCTTTTGAAGGTAACATGCTCTTTCAAATATGTTGATCTAATTAATATTGCCTTCTTATTAAGTTTGTAATGAAATAGAAACATCGAATTCATTCATTATGCCAACATGCAAAGAAAAGAATTCAAAAATGCTAAAGTGTATAAGAGACAACCCTTCCAATACTATAATGACTTAGTCTTTATTGTGGGTAATAATATAGCTGAAGGTACCACAACTACAATGACTCAAGAGATAGAAGAAGGGAACCATATGGATGAGGGCATCCATTTGGATTATGATGAGGATATCAGGCTATCAATACACTTCTTGAGACTACAATTGATTTGGATGATGAATTGTATCATTCCAATCAATCTAGTGCAAGCGGTAGGCAAAATCCTTCAACACCATCATCAAAGAGGAGAAAGAGGAGGAAGGAAAGCATGCCTGGTTCGTTGGATGTGATCTGTGAAACTATTAAAAAACTACATGAGGGCCTCAATATACCTCAAATTATCAAAGTGGATAAATCTGATTTAGATAATGTTTTAGATAGTGTGTATGACGCCCTCAAAGCCATCCCTTATTTGAGTCGAGGTACTATGTTGAAGGCATATGACACATTTATGGTTGAACTTGAAAGAGCCAAAGGGTTCTTGAGAATTATGTAAGAGGGGAGAATCAAGTATATTCAAATGAAGTTTGGAGCTCTGCAGTTTATTTAATTTCACTGTAAGTCTTCATATGTAAGAATTGGCAAGGTTAGCCAAGATACTTGTTAAATGTTGGCAAGGTTAGCCAAGATACTTGTTATATCACCAATATACGGTTGATATCGATGTTTGACCATGTTTTGTTTTTACAATATTTACATATTGTTCTAATGTTGATACTCAAGTCATGTGGTCTGATAGTTCACATATGGCTGCTCTCTACCCAAATCACCATTGATAATTATAAAGATAGGTAGTTTAGAATTTTATTTTCATATTTTTTTGCTCTCTTCCCAAATCACCAATCATGATTAAATTACTAGTCCAGCTTGTACAATTTTTGTAGATTGCTCCAACACCTACTTTTTTGCTTGGCATCATATATACTTGTGTTCATGAAGAATTAAAAATGGATATGTTGATATTAATGTCTAATGCCTCATGATTGTATATTGTTCATGATTTCAATTATTTAATGTAGAGTTAGTTCACACATGCCAATTGATTTTAAAGTGTTCAATTGTATATTGTTCATGATTGACATTATTATGTTCCATGTTATATGTCTATACCTCTTGAATTTTTTAGGCCTGTTGCATTATAAAATTTAAATGGAATACACCAAGGAATACCACGTGATGAAGATCAATTATACTGACAACTTGCATTGTTCTAATGTTGATACTCAAATCATGTGTTATAAAGTATCAGAACTATACATTTCTAATTCTTCAGAACTGTTTTGATAGTTCACTTATGGTTGCTCTGCCCAAATCACTATTGATGATTAGAAAGATAGGTATTTTAGAATTTTGTTTTCATATATATAGCAGATATAGTTTTTGAAATTACTACTCCAACTTGTACAATTTTTGTGTATTTTATATAAAGAGGTTTAACTTTTTGTAGCAATTTACAAAAAGTACAAGCTGGAGTGGTTTAAGAAATTACTACTCCAGCTTGTACAGATTTTGTACATTGTTCCAACACCTACTTTTTTGCTTGGCATAATATCTACATGTGTTCATGAAGAATTCAAAATGGACAATTATGAGACTACACATATGTTGATATTAATTTGTAATTCCTGATGATTTTATGTTGTTCATTATTTCAATTATACGGCCTATAGTCCATTTTTCTGATGATACTCCTCATTCCATTAAATATAAAGAGGTTAAGAACAAGAAGGATATGGGAAGCTTGCTCGCCGAATGAATGGAGAAAGGGCTTAGTTTTATCTTGTATTTTTTTACTTAACGGTGTGTTTTCACACCACCATTCTGTTCTAGGATTTTGTTCTTCCCCATATTCTATGTCTTGATATAGATGTTACAATCTATTTTATGGCTTATAACAAGAATTTCACTTCTTCATTATGGAATTTTGTTCAAAGTTTTGTTCAAATTGCACTTTGCATTTTCATTTTGTTCAGATTCATAATATCATCAAATATGAAGCATTTTCATATTATACTATGATCGACAATAGTCATATTGCTATCTGGATGTTTCTATCTGATATGAGATGTTGTCTTCATTAGTATGTTGCTTTTTTCTTGCAATTATAATTAGTATGAATGAACAAAATAATCAACAAAACAAAATGATATGTTGCATGACAGTGCAATCTTTGTTGATATAACATTGATTGCTTTGGTGAATGTGCCTATGTGTCAATGTGGTGCTAGTCCTTGCGTGTTGAAGACCTCGCGCACAATGAGTAATCTTGGGCGTCAATTTTGGTGTTGTCCAAATAGGAAAAAGGTTGTTAATGGAAATGCATTTGATGTTTAGAAATAATGTAAGCACTAATCATTTTAGCAAGAACTAATATAGATTTGGTATTGCAGAGAAATAATGGATGTCCATACTTTCACTGGGTCGATGATACCCCATCTACATCTAGCCCATCTACATCTATACCTAATGTAGGAAATGAGTGCACCTTGTGCAAGGTTTGAGAGGCAGCTAGTGCCACTGAGATTGCATCAATGGTGAAAGCAGAAATCATCTTTCTATGATGCCTTCTTTGTGTGATAATCGCACTAGTTTGTTGGGGCCATATGAGTAAATGTGGTTAAAAGAGGGAACCAACTCTGGAGACTGGAACTTTTTTAGGATTTCATAGAGATACGTTGGACAAATTCTAGTAATGTCATGACTATTTTGTTGTTTTTAATTTGTTTATGATTTTGTATATATATATATATTTTTTTTTAAAAATTAACTTTATTGAAAAATTAATAAATTTAAAAAAATTATTTGGTGTTTTTAACTTGTTTATGATTTTCTATGTGAAAATTTAAAAAAAAATTAACAATTAACTTATTCAAAAAAATGAAAAAAAAAATATTAGATTCACAAATATTAAAAAAAAAACCTTACTCAAATTCCAATTCCATTTCCAAATTTGTGGAACCAAACACAGAAAATGCATCTTCTCATTCATCTTCTGGGTCAACCAAATGGTTCCAACTATATTCTAAACATGAAAAACTGGATTAGAAACTTCCTGAATTGACCAAATCTAGCATTAGGTCAAATCCAACATTTTCTAATTCATGCAACCAAACGGGGCCTTTAATGTATATCACGTCACACTCCTCTTAGGAATCTTCTAGTTCTTGTATTGGATAGGCTCAAGAGCGTATTCTCCTTTCTCCTTTATATGGTATCAATTTTTCATTCTTTCATAATTATTGTTAGTAGAGTTGAAAGCTTAACAATGACATGCCATGGCGTCTCATGGCTTCTTTGCTCCAATAACCTTGAATATTTGTCCTAAAGGTATTCCACGAGCTATGTCTTCCAACCCACCTACAAATATTATCCTTTCAATTTTAGAATTTAAAGAAACTTGCAAATGGCTTGAAAATTTTATTATTGTTGGTTATTTTGTAGGAAGGCCCCCCTTGAAAGTGTACTACATGACTAGGTGTCCAAATATTGGACCCTATATGAGATTTAATTGGCCCCTGTGCAAATAATTTCTAAGTTTTTATTTATTTTTATTGTTTTGTTGGAGCCAATCATACCCAAGTTGTTCTCGCCTAGGATCCTTAGCTTGTATGTTCTTCTCTGCCTGTTTTCAAATATTGGACAAGTGAAGTCTTTTTGTGTCTCAGTTTGGATCGAATTCCTTGGCTTACTTGTTCCTTTTTGGCACTTTTTGTCCCAAATAATAGCCTCTATAGGTACTATAGTATGTGTTGAACGTGAGAAATTCTACTCAAATCACCCTAATCGTCAGATTTGTATTGGGGTTGAATTCTCAAAAAACCTCAAGGAAAAGGTGGACATCCAAATTGGAGAGCCTATTTTTTCCCTAAGAATCCACTATATTAACCTCCCAAATACTTGTTATTCATACCAAGCATCTAGCCACAAGATTATGGATTATCCAATGGTTGTTCAGTGCCCTAAACCAACTCAACTTGTGTACGCTCAACATCCCCTTCCAAGGAAGAAGATATTTGGTCTACAGTGGTAAACTAAAAAGCAAAGAATACTATCATCCCTAAATGTCTGTATTTTCAAGTTCTCTAGCAATGCAGTTGTCGCTGACTTTATGGGTTTCTGTTAGCTTGCTCAGAGGGTTATTTTGATGTTTTCGATTGATGGTAAAATAGTTTTTGAAGGGAACTGTAAGACTTTACAATAGGAGAAAAGATAGGCAGATTAACAACACAACAAAAAGGAACAGCACAACAAAAAGGAATAGCTAGGGGGAAAAGGAGGCATTAGAAACCCCCCAGCACAACCAACCAACAAAAAACATAACAACAACAAAAAAAGACACAAAACTGAGAGACAACACAACTAAGACACTTTTTCCATAATATTCGTAGTGTCTACCATCAGCAAATCATATTGTTGGATAGCATCCCTAAGATCCTTGATTTCCTTGGTGTTGGCAGCTTTCTTCTTTTTAGTACTTGCCCTAGTGTGAGAACCTGGTCCAGCTGAGCTGGGGTCTTTAGAAACATCATCATCCATGACAATAGGATTAGGGTTGCCATCCATCATAGAGAGCAGAGCCCTCAATTTACTATTGGTCACCTTCATGCCCTCAAATTTATTCTTCATAATTCTGCTGAGGGTGTCTTCGATGCTCTGGATACGGCTGGAGGTAGTCTAAAAGTGGAAATTGACCACTGCATTTATCCTTAGTTCAAGCTTCTCCATTATCCGTTTATCATCATCTTCAGCCTAGGTCTCAGCTTCATTCCTACCAATATGCAAGGGCTTGGCAAGCAGTAGAGCAATTTTGTTCACTCTGTCCTCGAGCATGGAATATTTTGTACTGATGTCTTTGATTTCTTCAAATAGCCAGGATTTCATCTGCATATCCATCTCAACACGCTCTTTGACCACCTGCATAAACCTAATGTTCTCTTGGCTCCTCTCAGTTGCATTCTCCTGGCTACCCCCAAAATCCACCTTGCCTTTGAGCTTCTTGTCACTGCCCTCTTCCTTATTCTCTTCGGACTTCGCAGAGATAGCCCTAGAATCCGTGCCCTCCTTAGACGATGTATTTTCATAGTTCACTAGAACAAGGGAATTTGGGGGAGGGATAGGAATCTCAATGTGAGCCTTAGGAATTGGGATCTCTTTTTCAACCTTCTCAGGGGAGATATCCCTCACTTCATTAGTCACTTTGTTGCTAGTTTCCTCAATAACATAGTTGTCCTCAGGGCCTTCAGTATCCATATCTTCAGAATTGGCATTGCTAGCTTTGTCACTTCCCATTTCCAGAGAGGACTCACTGGCATTATCCTCATCCTGGACATCCGTGTCATCTTTAGTTTCCATGCCAACCTCCTCGGAGAGGAATTTAGTTGCTTCACCCATATCAATCTTATTAGCTTCCACCTTAACATCAGTATCATTATTAGTGTCCATACCAGTCTCCTCTGTTAGGATTTTGGCCGCTTCAGTCAAGTCTTCTATGGAGTTTCCCTTCTTTTTTCTTTCTAGGAGTGTTACTGTCATTCATTATGGGTCTTTTTCCTTTCTTCTCCTTAATTTTACCAGAGACTGAAGTACAATCCTGGAGCTTAAATTTAGCGTACTCGTAGATGAGAAGAATAAGCCCATCATGAAGAATGGGCTTCTTAGAAATTTTCCTATTCTCCATAATGTTGGTGCCAAGAGACTGGAGAAGGAGATAGGGGAAAGAGATTTTCCTCTTATAGAAAAAATGATTCACAAGCATAAAATGGAAATTATAAACCCTAGTAAAATGACCCTCAAGCGTAAAATACTACATAAGGACTTTGACAAGTTTAGCCTAGAGAAGCTTCATATGACTGCGAAGAACAAAATCCTCAAACTGTTTCACTAGGAGGGCTCTTTCCCCAAGAGTCTTAGGGTACATTCTAGCCAAGTTCTGGGCCATAACCTTACCTCTATAATACTTCAAACCAGACATATCTAAGCCCATAATATCAGAAATTAGCTTCTCAGTAACACAAAAAGACTTACCGCAAAGGGTAACATTGTCGTTATCCCAACTATCAACAAACTCTTTGGAGATATCTTTATCATATCCATGTAATCTCTCCATGTATACAGTGACCCCACCCTCCTTAATCTTTTCCCAGACTTTAACCTCTTTCTTCCACTTACAAACTGTTGGCTCTTCCCGTTTCAGTTTACCACCAATTTTAACCGAAAACTAGACTTCATATTTTAGCACAGGAGAAATGCCAAAAACACAGAATAAAAAGCAGAGAAAGGGTAAAATGATAGCAATTGTCCCTTTAAAGGAATTGACAGCCCAATTCCCACAATTGTAGATATTACTACACTGTCCTTGGAACGTGCGAGGCACTTGCATAAGTCAATTACACAAATTATCCTTTCTTATCATCATAATTAGTGATTAATCCAAGATTTTGGTGGATTTGGTCATAATTTATGAGACTAAGGACTTCATTATTCAAGCCTTGAATGCCTTGCCAGCATGTGAAATCATCACTATAAGCTGCCACATTCGCCAGGCTATCAGCCACGATGTTCGATTCTTTGAACGCATGGGTGACACAAGTGTCCACAAACTCTGATAAGAGCCTTTTAATCTGGGTTATGATGTAACTCATGTTCCATGACAAATTATGATTACCATTTATGCAGTTGATGGTATTCATGGAATCACCTTCCAACCACAACTTAGAACAATTATGACTTTTAGCAAGCTTGCAAGCGTAGAGGGCAGCCATAGCCACAGCAACATGGCTAGTTTGGGAGCCAATAGGTATAGCAAAAGCATCCATACAACAACCTTGAGAATTTCTAACAATGCTCCCATATCTAGCAATTCCTAGGTTACCTTTTGCCTTGCCATCAAAATTTACTTTGAGCCAGCCTGGGGGAGGAGAGTTCCAAACAACTCCTTCACAATTATTGGAAAGAGACTTAGGAATAGAAGAAAAGTTCCAGTGATTAATGACATCCTTTTCAGAAATGCCTTCCATAAGTTTGGGCCTTATTTCACAAGCTAGATTGGTGTTTTCAGTAATACTTTTGATAGCTTTAGAGCCAATCAGCAAAGGCGTAGAATTATTATTTTTAAATATCCTGTTGTTTATTTCTTTTCAAATCATCTAGATAACATGGGGGGAAGTGTAACTCTAGATTAGTTTCACCAATTTATGAGTAAAGGGAGGGATCCATTGGGTTAAGAACTCCTTAATAGTGTTAGGGAACACCCTACTGATTTTCCAGTGCTGAAACACAACCCTCCAGAACTCCCTAGAAAAATGACAATGAAGGAGCAGGTGGGAAGAAGACTCAGCATCTTGCATGCATAGATAACATCTATTAGGCAGCATCCAGCCTCTTTTAGAAAGATTCTCATTAGTAAGAACTTTGTCCTGGATAAACAACCAGAAGAAAAAGTTAATTTTTGTGATAAGGGAAGGAGACCAAACCTTAGCCCAATAGGGTTCTGACTTGAAAGAAGAAGACAGGGAGTACGCCGAAGCCACCAAAAATATGCCATTGGGATTAGGAGACCAAATGAGTTGGTCATTACAGTCTTCTTTGATCACCCAGGGGGTCAGATCAAGATTAACAACTTTCAGCTGGGGATCAATGTCACTAAGATTAATCCATTTATTATCTCTCTAGTAATATGTAACTTTACTCCCAATTCTTCTAGAGTAGATATCAACAAGGTGAACCACTTCAGGATACAGAATAAGGGGTTTGTTTTTAAACCAAGGATCTTCCCAAAAATTGATTTTCCTGCCATTACCAACTCTCCAACGAGCCCCTTTAGCAGCAAGAGGCTTAGCTTTCAAAATACTATTCCATATAACAGACCCATGCACATTGAGGGGGGAGGAGAGGAAAACCTCAATAGAAGGGGTAGCATAGAGGTACTTGGATTTGAGAATTTTATTCCAAACTTTTTCCTCGTAAAAAATTCTCCATATTTGCTTAGCCAGGAGGGCAAGATTGATATCCTTTATTTTCCTGATGCCTAGACCACCATATTTAATAGGTTTGCACACTTTCTCCCAAGCCACAAGGTGAATTCTATTTTTTTCCTCCGTGCCCGACCACAAGAACCTTTTCTACAATCTCTCAATAGTGTCAGCGAACTTGGAAGGAATGTTGAAGAGGCTCAAAGCGTAAACTGGGAGATTCTGGAGAGTAGTTTTGAGAAGAAGAATCTTCCTAGCATTATTGAGAAGGGTCCCTTTCCAACTAGCAAGTTTTTTGTTGAAATTATCAACAATAGAATTCCAAAACAAATCTAGGGTTTTCAGACCCAAGGGCATACCCAGGTAGCTAGAAGGGAAAGAGGAGATAGAACAACCAAGAATAGTCATCATTTTTTGTTGTCTAGGGAGGAGGTATTGACAAAGAAGAGAGAGCTTTTCTCCCAATTGATAAGTTGACCCGTTTCTAAGGAATAGGTGTTCAGAGCTTTCTTGATAGATCTTTCTTCTTTAATCGAGGATGCCCCCATAAGCACATTATCATCCACAAATTATTCATGGGAGTTGGGCTAACAAGCCAAAGAGGGGAGAAGACCCTAAATAGAACCATCAAGGACCCATTTGGAGAACATTCTCCCAAGGCATTCAGCCATAATAGAAAAGAGGATGGGGGAGATGGGATCCCCTTGATGGAGGCCATGAGAAGGGAAGAAAAGGTTGGAAGCAGAGCCATTAACCAACACCAAAACAAAAGGAATGGAGATAAGTTGCTAAATGAGGTTAACAACTTTCATAGAGAAACCAAAGGCCAAAAGAACTTTACAGAGGAAAGCCCAATCCACTCTGTCATAGGCCTTAGATAGGTCAACTTTCATAAGGAACCCTTGCTTCTTTAAAACTTCCAGCGAGTGGATATTCTCATGCACAAAGATGATAGATTCTAAGATCTGTCGTCCCGAGACGAATCCATTCTGCTGGGGGGGAATGAGCGCTGGGAGGAACGCCAGAATTCACACCATGGGGACTTTAGAAATGATCTTATGGAAAGTGTTACACAAGCTGATCGGTCTAAAACTATCAATAGAATCTGCACCATGTTTCTTTGGAATAAGAATGAAAAAGGTCAAATTCGCTTCCTTTAGGAGGGAACTGGCTCCAAAGAATTCTTTGACAGCATCAGAAATATCTTTCTCAACAATGTGCCAAAAATATTGGAAGAAAAAGGGAGGGAAACCATTAGGACTAGGAGACTTTTCTCCTTCAAAGGAAAAAATAGAAACTTTAATTTCTTTGCTAGAAGGAATTTTACACAGCAAATCGTTATCTTCTCTATCAAGGATACGCGGAATAGAATCAAGCAGCAGATTTTGGTTATCAAAGGAGAGGGCAGGATCAGCCCTGAGAAGAGAAGAAAAATAATCTGATATTTCTTTTTTGATGTCCTCCTCCTTTCTCAACTTACCATGGGGGCAATTGAGATAGTCAATCCTTTTGGCCGCCTTATGTTTTTGGGCTGTCATGTGGAAGAAGCGAGTGTTCTTAAGCCCCGCACAAAGCCAGAGAGTGTTGGATCTTTGTCTCCAAAAAACTTCTTCTTTAGAGATGATATTATCATAGTCAGCTTGAATTCTATCTTCCTTTAGTTTGTTCTCCTTAGTCAAGCCCTCCAATTGAATAGCATCTTGAAATTCCTGAAGGTCAACTTGAATAGAGACTTTAGCTTTGAAGATGTCCCCAAACACCTCTTTATTCCAAACTTTAACTTTGTTTTTTATCCTCTTAATTTTTTGTATCACTCTATACATAGTTGTACCTTCCACTTGGATATTCCACCAATCAACAATATTCCTTTCAATGTCTAGATGCTGCATCCACATTTTATCAAATCTGAAGGAGGAATTTCTCTTACCCGTTAGAGGATTGGCCTGAATGGCAATAGGAGAATGATCAGACCCAATGTGGTGAAGAGTAGACAGAGAGAAGGCATAAGAGAGGATCCAATCCATAGATATTAGGGCCTAATCCAAGTGAACTTGAATCAAGTCATCCCTAGTTCTTCAATTCGACCAGGTATAAGTCCCACCTCTGAGGTCGAGATCCAAAAGGGATTGATTATTTATAAAATCCATCAGAGCCACACCACTGTTAATTTGGGAAGAGATTCCTCCAATTTTTTCAGAGTCCCCAAGGGGAGTATTAAAGTCTCCCACCACCATCCAACAGTCATTCTTGAAATTACTTCTCTCTTTTTCCAGCTTACGCCAGAACCTATCTCTGCCACTTTTAGAGTTGGGTGCATATATATTAGAAAGAACCCAGGTGAAGCCATCCCTAATATGGATAAATATGATAGTAGAGATGTTACCTTTAGATTTAATAATATCACCATGTATAGTATTGAGGTTCTAGAAGGAAGCGGCTCCCCTAGAGGCCCCTTCAGAACTACAGCCCACAACACCACAGTTCTTAAATAATTTAATATTTTCAACTTTATCTCTTGCCATTTTAGTTTCCTGGATAAGAATGATATCTGGATTCTGATCCCTAAAAAAATTTCTCAAAAGGTCCTATTTGTGGGGGCTATTTAATCCCCTCATGTTCCAAGAGATGATCTTCATTTCTTACCTTGGGAGCATTCTTGGATGGTACACTATCGCCCATCCGCAATACTTTGTCTGCTCTCCTGTTCTCTCGTGATTCTATTAGGTCTTCTCCCATGGTTAGATTTAGGATTTGCCACATCATCTCTCATAGATCTTGTTATAACTCCTCCTAGAGGCATCCCTAGAATAGGTTCAGACTATTTCTTTTTATTATGAGTCACCTCTGTCCAGAGGACCTTCGGACATTCTGAGAAAGGATTAGATTCTTCAAATGAATCCGCCCAACTTTTCATAGTTCTTGGAGTTTTTGGGCTTAAGGTACTTTCCTAGATTTTATTCCCTTTATCAGTTTCCTCTGAGGGATTCTAGGTTATCCCAATACAAATATCTTTCTTATCGACAGAGACCATTCAAAATTATCCTTCTTCAAGGGGGCCATCAGGTTCCGAAGACAACTCCTTAGTTTTCTTTGTGTTGCTTCCTAGGATATTTAAGCATTGAGGGGTGTCATTCAAGCTTAGGTCTATAGGAGTCCCTGAGAACACAACAAGGTCTGTCAAGCTGATAGCATTAGAGTTCACCGAAGGTTTTTCCCTCCAAATCTTCTTAGAATGGTTTTGGGGGGCACGCTTAAATTTTTGAGATTTGAGAGGACAATCCTTTTCTCGGTGGCCCAATTTTTTATAGGAAAAACAAACAAAGGGAAGGGACTCAAATTATACTTCTTGTGTCCACACACCAAGCTTGGAGTTGATGATAATGTTATTTGGCAGGTCAGCCATCTGAAGAATATTTACACAAACCCTAGCATAAACCCTCCGAGTTCTCGCAACTGTCATAGGATCAATAGAGAGAAGGTCTTCGAAGGAGCTGGTCAACCCTCCCATGAAATTTTTGTGCCAGTATTCCAGAGGGAGACTAGGGAATCTGACCCAAACTAGGGCTGAAACAAAAAAAAGCCGAGTCATTGAGGACTAGGTTAGGAGACCTTTTTCGCAGAGCAAGAGAGTAACGACCAACCATCCAGGGGCCACCGCATAAGATGTTAGAAAGGTCTTCCATACTTGAGAATTCAAAGGAAAAGAAACCTTTGGCCATGGAAAAAATGTCAACTTAACCTTTAAGGAACCATTTTCTCTTCACAAACTGCCTGACAACTTCAATATTAGGCCTACCCCCAGCAAAATTGCCAATCAGGGTCATCTCCATAGAAGATATCAAGAAACTGATCAGGGGATCCGGGATAAAAATAGAGAACTCTCCTTTTGTAGGGTTAGAGACCACATTAACTGCAGGGAAGGAAGATTTACCAAAGGGTTTACTACCAAAAAGAGCAGACCACTTACCTTTGGTATTGCGTTTTTGCTCGTTAGAATGGATAGGGCCCTCCTTGAGAGTTTCTTTGTCCTAATGAGGCCCATCGAATTCAGGGGGCCCATCACCAATGTTTCTCTCAAAGTTAACCACCTTTATTGACTTCTGACCATTCTAATCAGGTTCAGCCCCTGACCCATTCTATAGAGGTTTCCCTCTAGCAAAGTTGTCCGCCTGATGAGGACACAGTTTTTTGACTGCACCAGCAACAACAAGACTGCCATTGCCAAGCATTCCATTAGGAAAAGCTTTCCCGCTCAAATTCTCTTTGCTCCCACCCGAAATCACTGCCATTGTTGACCTCGAGGGTTATTTTGATGTTACCAATGAGGTCAAATAGTGTATATGAGTTATATGACACTTTCAAATGTTAGTTTTGGTTTTCATTTGCGCTCCAAGATTTTTTAAGGGAGCATCTATTTTTAGTATGCCACCCAATTGAGTCTGTTTATTGTCTTCCATTGTCTGGATCACTCCTATGTAGTCAAATTTATTTTTTAATGCATATTGTAGTGTCTCCTTCCTAATTAGTTTTCTATGGTGGACCTTTAGCCTACTCAATGGGTTCTCACAATCTAATGAGTAGGGTTACCAGAAGTTATTGGAGACCGTTTATCCAAAAGGATGGTAGTGTCAGATATTTATTTGAGTTGTGATGGTTATTATGAGTGTAACACCCTTTTCTAGAGTGGATTTGCTTGATTTATCTAATACTTACTATTTTTAGTAAGTTAGATTTGGTTGAGCTCTCTAATACTTACTATTTTTAATAAGTTAGTTTTGGCACCAACAGGGCTAGTTGTCAACTTACTATTTTTTAGTATTGTCGGTAGATGCATTTTTTGGAGTTATCTTAATACTTGATATAGTCGAGTGGTTTTAAATAAAATATTAATTACTAGAGTAAAATTAAATGTTTACCTTTATCGTTATTTTAATTTATTGAAATAAAAGGACAATATGGCACCAATTAAAGTAAAAATATTTTATTTTAAATAAATGAGGCCTTTTCGAACTTGGATGCCACATTAGGAGAATAAAAGTGATTGTAAATTAAATTAAAAAGACAAAGTGGAAGGGGGCATAGCTTTTGGAGAGCTATAAAGACAAACTTATGGACTTCATTTCATATATTAGATTTGATGTTTGATATTGTTCTTATTTAGAGGAGCTTGTTCTTCCTAGGGTTTTCAAGGACGAAATCCCTTACATGCAACATCTTTCACATTGGTGAAAGACCCAATCTGGAGGATTTATTGGTAATTTTCATATAGAAAACACAGTAGGAGTTCAATGCAAAATGATATTGTCAGATTGTTATATAAAGATATATTTAAAGATTGAAGGAAAGTTTATTTAAAGAGTTTCGAGTGAGCTAACAACAGGTTGGGGGTGATCTTGTGTTTCCTTTTATGCTTGTGCATCTTCCTTTGATGGTCATACAGGCTTAAAGAAGTGGCATGGATTTCTAGAGGCTAGTTGACTTGGATTTTTAGGGTTATGTTGATGTTTGTCATCATCTAAAGCTAGTGAATATAAATATATCATTTCCTTGGCCATTAGAGGTGATTTTGGATCATTGCATCCATTCTGGTTTATGTCATTTGGTTAATTTTAATGTCAATTTAGTCTTCTCCATTATTTTATTTCATGGGTAAGTTTTCTATTATTATCAGAAGCAATACTAGGGTTCTCACGCCAAGGAACAAAGGCCCCAAAAAGGGCATAAAATATGCCACAACTGACCACTTATAACACAAATGCCAAGAGACCATTAATAACATCCAATCAAAAGGTTATTTATATAACAAGAGACCACAACTAACCACTTACAACACACAAGACAAATACGTCATTAACAACACACGATAAAAAGGCTACTTATAGAAAGAAAAAAATTACAAACAACCTACAAGAGTGGAGAAAACTTACCACTTCAAAAGACCCCAAAACCCCAAAATATCTCCACCTCAATAGAAGACAAAAGTAAGGATCTTGGCAAATAGAAATCTCCACCTCAAAAGGAAATCTTGGATGAAAAAATAGGGTTAGTCTAACAATATCCACCTCCATAGGATACTATGATGGAATAACTAGTGAGAGAAAAGTTGAGACCTCGAGTGGGAGCTCCATGACTACAGCCACCAAAACATAACCACCACCAAAACCTTTAGAAGTCGCATCCACATCAATAAGATAGCTATGAGTGTTGGTTCCACCAGTGTCCAAATCAATAGGACAATTGTGCATGTGGGTAGGGACCAAGTGACTCCACCTCAATAGGAACCTTTGGCAGAAAAACCCAGGTTGTACACAACTAAGACCCCAAACTGGATCTCCAAGACCACAACCATTGAAATATGACCATCACATGATCTACAATAACAACATCCACTTCTATAGGACTACAATGAGTGTAGATAGAAACATAACAATGGAATTTCCACCCATTTCTATTGAAATGAACATTAGTAGGAATATCCTCCAAGCCTTAATAAGAGGGAGAGAATACTCTACCTATCAAACCATTCACACACCCATATCAAGCCAAGAAAGGAAACCAGGGGGTCGCCTCCATAAAAAAAAATTCACTAGGCTCCTTCAGAGGATCTTCATTAGCACAAATTTTAATCCCAGAACTAGCTATACCAATAGACATAATGCCTCTACCAAAGCTAGAGGCTCAGCTTCCCGCATGAGAAAACCTTGCAATATAGGGGTATAAGACCCCATCTTCAATATTCACTATGACTAGATGTAGAACACAAGTGTGGACAACAGAGGCCCCATCAAGATAGAATAAATATATCACTAGAACCACCTCAATAAGATCAATACCAACACAAATATCCAATCTAAGAAAAAAACATCCACACTCACAAGCCTTGGAACTGTCTTCTAACCTGAGTCATCCAATTTTGAGGCAAGACCCCAGTAAACTATACTTTACAAAATTCTAGTCTTTATCTTAATAGGAGACTTTGGAGGAACATCTAAGGTGAAATCATTCAAAAGCATAAGATGACTCTGATTCCACAAGCACCGAAGCACCAAACCCTCAGTAGCACCGTCCCCCTCCGTAGGACTAGCAAATGTGTGGGTAGAAAGTAAGGACAAAACAACAACATCAAGATAGTCACTTCAAGAAAAAGGAATAGGAGGTCCAGTAAACCCCTATCCCCAATTGAAGAAAACCAAATAGCCAGCGCTGGCAGCATAGCCCCATCAAGGGTCAAACCCCTCTCCAAGGGAGAAAGGAGGAGAAATATTCTCAAGGAAGTATCCCCAAGACCCCCACTATGAAATCTACAAAAAAGATCAGAGAAAACAAAGGCTATAGAACTTGAGGGGGGGGGGGNTGGGGGGGGGGGGGGCATCAATGAAAAAAAAATCACCTTACCTATGTCCAAAAAAAATCCCAAAATACAATTATTTCCCATAAACAAAGCAATAGAGGTGTCAATGAGGGGCCCCAGGAAGCTTGTAGTCTCAAGGTCCACCCAATAGACTACAACCTCTACATTGTAGACATCTCTCCCCTCCCCATCAAAAACCACAAGCCATTGGGAGACACCGAGCAACTGGTAACCAACAAGGACCCAATGCACAAAAATAACACAACCAAAACCAACAATAGGGATTCCAGAACCAGTGATGTCTATAAAAAAAGCAACCCCCTTAATATTGAAAGCCAAAACATCTACTCTCTCTCTAAAATATAGAAACTAAGGAGTTGTTAAACTAATTGGCCCATAGCTAACCAAAGCACTGAAATTAGTCCTTCTACAGAGAAAACCTCTAACCACCAATACCAAATTAACCCTATTCATGGAGGAGGCACACAAGGTAGTCTAGAAAAAGGAAGCATAAGCACAAATCCACTCTTACCGAGGAGAAGAAGTGTCATCATCATCATCATTGTTCTTTGTAGTAGAGCACTCACCTTGCAAATATGAAAAACCTCGCATGTTACCTCATGTGCTCCCTTTCTCGCTCAAAAACATTTCAAAAATTATTGTACTCTAAATTTTTTTAACCTTGGGTATAAGCTCTACAGGAAAGAAGCCCCACTATTTCACCAAGGGTCAAGGTCAACAACTCTCCATTGTTTACATGATATAGAGTGACCCCATGGGGATTTGAACCTTGGTTGTAGGCAATACATGCAAGAAGCCCCACCATTTCACAAAAGGGTCAAGCGCTAACAAAATACCTTTGTAATGTCATTCATGAACTAGGTTGCTTATAATTTTGAGAAATATTGTATCTTCAGTTTAGAAATTAAATCTAGAATATTTTAGCCTTATGTTATTCTAAATATTATCATTTTTTTGAGTTGATTAATTGTTGCAAGCATGTACATTATCTGCACTCCTCTTTATTTTACAAACAATTGCAAAAACACAAACAAAAAAGGCGAAATAGGGTTGCATATTACACATTTCGACCATTGTCTCTAATTGGGTGTATTATTGACCTATATTTAATTAATTTCACTAAAGTTTCTATTTTAATTAAATTAATTTATTGGGAAACTCAATGTTATAGCTCGTTAGGAAGAAAATAGGAAATTTTAAATGTTGAGATGCTTAAAAATGACTTTACATGCTTAAAAATGAGTGAAAAGGCCTAATAAGTTTCCTAAAAACTTATAAAAAGAGGGATGGAGAGATCTTTTGATATGATGAATTTATATTACTTTTAATATTTCTCTCTGTAAAATCCCTGCGTGGTCCTGAGATTTGGACTTGGTCCTTCTTAGCCTTCATGAAGACAAAACCCCTCTTGAAAAAAACTAGTTGTGGTAGTGAAAGGTCTACTCGAGCAAGTTTTTGTTGGAGATATGTTACAGGTATTTAATAGTGCATTCAAAGATTGAGATTTTAAAATTTGTGTAGTCTTTTTTCGGATAAAATAGAAGGATTTAATACATTACTACATCTTTGGAATTTTAGAGTGGGCACATTGATTATTTTATTTGGAGTAGAAGTAAATATATGTGAAGCTTGACTATGGGATTTTTGAGATTTGGTGGCTACATTGTTACATGTCCTAGCATGGATTTATGACTAGCATGGTTTATTCTCATCATGTTCTTTTTGTTCTAGGTGTGAACCTTTCTCGAGTTCATTTGGTATTGTGAGTATAAGCTTCAACATTCTTAACCCCTAAGCTAAATAGTTGTTATTGTTATTCATCTAGACTGTTGTCTTGTTGGTGAAAAGTTAACTTCAACAATCTGTGGGTTTCCAATAAGGGTTTGAAGATAGTCTTTGGCATGGACACCCTCCTTCTTAGTCCTACTATGGTTCATTATGAGATAGATAATGTTATTTTTCTTGATTTTTGTTTGAAGTGGAGTTGGGTGCGGACACTATGGTGCATGATATACATTTTTTGAGTAGTAGTCAATTATAATTCAATAATACTTCTATAATTTTTTGAGTTTATTTAATAGCAGAAAATCATATTATTTGCAAATTAGATTCTAGGTCTTTGTATTCATGTGATTATGGAAATAATATTTACTTTGGTAATCTTCATTTGAGTTGCATGTTTAATTCTAATTGCATGTCTAAACATTAATACCATCAAGAAAACTGTGTTAAAATGACATGGTAAAGAGTGCAAATCAATAAGATTGCCAATTGCTTGACAAAATACCTTCATTGCTGAGTGGATGAAACAAATAAAAAAATTAGTAGCAAACATGGCATCATACTACAAATTGCCTTCTAAGGCCTCTAGGCATGGAGCTTCAATCTCTTAGGCCCCGTTTGGTTACGAGAATTAGGAAATGTTGAATTTGATCAAATGCTGGAAATGGTCAAATCATGGATTTGATTTTCTGATTTTTCATTTCCGGAATATAGTTTGGACCATTTGGTTGACCCGAAATATGAGCGAAAAGATGCATTTCCTCCGTTTGGTTCCACATTTTGAAACTGGAATTGGAATTTGAGTATGATTTTTTTTATTGTTTTAATATTATTTAGTTTAACAATTTTTTTTTATTAATTTATTTTTTTATTTTATATAGAAAATCATAAATAATTTTATTTTTTAAATATTTAAAATTTTTCAAAAAGTTTTAACAAGGTTAATTTTTAATTTTGTTTAATTTTATATAGAAAATCATAACGAAGTCATAAACAACAAAAAATTCATGAGTTTACCAAAATATGTCCAACGTATCTACATGAGATTCTAAAAAAGTTTCAGTATCCATAATAGCCCTTTGTTAACCACATTTACGCATATGGTCCCAACAAAGTAGTGTGATTACAACACAAAGAAGGCATCGTAGAAACATGATTTCTGCTTTCGCCATTGAAGCAATCTCGGCGGCACTAGCCGCCTCTCGAGCCTTGCACAAGTTGTACTCATTTCCTACATCAAGTATAGATGTAGGTGGGGTAGATGTAGATGGGGTTTCATCGACCCTTCGAAAGTATTGACATCCACTATTTCCCTGCAATACCAAATCTACATCAGTTCTTCCTAAAATGATTAGTTGTCACATTATTTATAAACATAAAATATTTTCCATTAACGACCTTTTTCCTATTTGGGAAACCCCAAAATTGACACCCAGGATTACTTTTTTTGCGTGACATCTTCAATACACAAGGGCCAACACCACATTGACACATTGACCGAAGTCATCGACGCTATATCGACAAATATTGCACTATCATTCCAACATATCAGTTTGTTTAGTTGAATATTTTGTTCTTTCATACTAATTATAATTGCAATAAAAAGCAACATACTAATGTAGACAATATCTCAAATCAGATTGCAACATGACTATTGTCAATCATAGTACAAAATGAAAATGCTTCGTATTTGATGATATAATGAATCTGAACAACATGTAAATGCAAAGTCCTAACTGCACATTATGGAAACCATATGTATAGTTGTGATTGGGACTTTTATTCCTTACCACACATTGAAATGCATGTAAAGGCATCTACAGTTGGGGGCATGTCAAATTGTGATATTGCTATCTGGATTCAAGTGTATATTTCTTTGAATCAAACTCATTGACCCATGTTTCATGAGTAGTATTCCATCCATGAGTTTGACATGCACAAATTACCTTGTGTCAGATGCACTTAAAAAAATAATGTCACAAAAATCATTGATGTTTCGACAATTCTTCTCATTACTTCTTCTCCACTTGAAACAATTGGGGGTACCCGAGAAAGACGAGTATACTCTACTATACCCTTTTCCATGTCCACTTCCTGCGCAGCTAATTTCTTCTTTGCTAGCTTCATTGCTCTACATGCTTCATCCTTGTTATATTCCTGGCCCAAAAAGGGTATATTAAAGTAGACTCATTTTCCTGGGCACTCCCAATTGCTTGAAGTGGACTTGAACCTTATCTCACCTACACTCTTGCAAGTAACAACTTCCAAGTCATTGTGGACACATCAACGATTTTTGTGACATTAGTTTGTTAAGTGCAGCTGACATGAGACAATTGGTGCATGTAGAACTCATGGATGAAACATGGGTCAATGAGTTTGACTCAAAAGACTATACACTTGAATCCTGATAGCAATATCACAAGATAATAAAAAATTTTGATGAAAATTTAATGGGAGATGTAGTCGGGTATAAAAACCTCAACTACATATAAGATGACTACTGGTTGTGAATGTAAAAGAGATTGAAATATTGGATGTCACATTGTAAATTCCCTCTTCACATTTACAAAATGTGGTTTCATTTACTCGAGATTCATGGTATTGATTACAAAAGGAAAATGTAGAGTGTTTAACCAATGATGAGAATTAGAAAACTCAAAGAACAAATACAACGGGGAGGAAACAAATAGTACATGTATTACCCCCATTTTACATCAAATATTTGCAAATGATACCCTACATATCGTTCATCCACTATAACAGGAGCACAACAAACTAAACAATTACTAAATAAACATGCAAAAATATCTGCTCAAATTATAAATTAAAAAAATCTAGCATATCCTTGTTCGATACAGTGAAAGCATAAAACGTTGAATCAAAGTAATAATAGGATTTAATAAAGAAATAATACCATCAAAATATTTAGGGATTCCATTATTTAATGGATTCATCAAAGTCGGTAAAATATTGAAAGCATTATGCAGCAAACTCCTTTGATACAAATATCATGATTCATAAGAACCCAACAAGATTCTAACCATAGCAAATCCACATTGGACAGTGTTACACAAAAATATTCTAATACAAGAAAGACTTCAAAATATTGAATAATGGGCCCCCACATATGTCCATTGTGCAAAGAAGTAGTAGAAACAATAGAACATTTTCTAGTTAACTGCAAAGTAGCAGACCAGTGTCTAGCTGAAGATCCTGTATCCTGCTCATAATATATCGGTGAGAAAAATTCCCATAATAAATGGAGTACACCAAGGAGTAACATCATAAATATGGAATCTAAATTGAAATTATTAACATCATATGTGTAGTCTCAGAACTATCCATTTTGAATTATTTGTGAACACATGTATATATGATGCCAAGCCAAAAAGTAGGTGTTGGAGAAATGGACAAAAATATGTACAAGCTGGAGTAGTATCTTCAAGAAGACTATATGGATGAGCATAGTTCAAATGAAGTAGCAGTTCGAGAAATCAACAAAAAATATACAAGCTGGAGTAGTGAATTGATCATGTTGGTGATTTGGGAAGAGAGCAACAATGGGTGACCAGATATGGAGATCGTGAATGTTCTTAAGAAGAAAAATGAATGCAAAACTAAGGACAAAAGACTAGAAAGGAACATTTCTTGGGAGACAACCTGTAAAATTTGAATGAATAAACTATAGAATCATATTTGCAAAGTGACAAAGAGTCCCATAAATAAGCCATTCAGGAAAAAAAATTGAAGTATAAGTTTATCATTGCCAATTCAATTCTTTAAATAAAAAATTGCTTCCCATTCATGGGAATACCAATTGGTTGTCTTGAAAATTGATTTGTTTTCTCATATGGAAAACTCAATAGTATAGATGTATGTGTGTGTTACCTGGGAAAGTTAGTACTAAATATTAAATCTAGGGTGATCAATAAGACATACTTTTGGGATTGGAATATGCAAATATGATTGCAATTTACAATAGTGTATTTGTATATCCTGTGAACTTGCATATAGAATGGGAAACATAAGCATATAGTGCAGAGAGAAAGAAGCTAATCTTTATCTTTTTTGTGTATTCTTTGAAATCCTATTTTGATTCAATAGAATAAAAAAATATTTTTTTGTTTATATGGGTGGAAGATAGGACTGTTATCCATGGCAGATAAGAAAGTGATAATGAAATGGAGATGGCAGTGAACAAG
Source organism: Thuja plicata (assembly GCA_018584345.1). Classification (NCBI taxonomy): domain Eukaryota; kingdom Viridiplantae; phylum Streptophyta; class Pinopsida; order Cupressales; family Cupressaceae; genus Thuja; species Thuja plicata. Next base: position 1,076,604 of record MU225295.1, on the reverse strand, counting down.
AATCTGATGAGAAAGGAGGATACATTGAAGAGACAATTGGTGGTTGGGAAGGAGGAGGCATTGAAGAAGAAGCTGGAAGGTGTTAAGAAGATGGAGGAGGAGTTAAAAAGGAAGCAACTGCTGGCCAGGAAGGAGGAGGCATTGAAGAAGCAGATTGAGGCAGTTAAGAAAAGGAGGAGGAGGCAAAAATGAAACAGGTGATGACCAGGAAGCAGGTGGAGGAAGTGAAGAAGCAGGTGGTGGTGAGGAAGGAGGAGGTAATGTTGAGGAAGCAAGAGGTGATGGTGAGGAAGAAGGAGGTAATGGTGAGGAAGCAGTAGGTGATAGTGAGGAAGGAGGAGATTGCGATGAAGAAGGAGATCTGCAACTGGTATTTAAGCACATGGTGGTATCATAGTATAATAGTTTGATGAAGTTGATGGGTGGGTATAATATGTCCCTCCCACCAAACAATCATCTTCTTAGTTTTGTTTGATTGGTGGATTTGATTCAGAATTTCATATTTTATGGCTCAGAGGCAACAATGAGTCTTTTCATGTGCACCATTGAGTTGGTTACTATATCTAACAATGGTGTTTATAATACACTCCAGATATATGGTTGATAGCTCCTCCCACAAATGGAGTGTTGCATTGGGCTGTATCTAACATGAAAAACACAAAATTTGGGTAGAGAAGCCATATGAGTACTATTGGATAAGTTTTGAAGAATTCAAAATGTACAGTTCCGAGGCTTTGCTATTATAGAACTACATAATTTATCAGTATAATTGGTCATCATCACGTGGTATTCCTTGGTGTATTCCACTTATATTTTTGAATGCAACATGGCTAACCAAGTCAAGAGGTGTAGAAATATAAAATGGAATAGAATAATGCTAATCACAAACAATAAACAATCATCAACTATAGATATATAACATGCTTTTCCATTACAACACATACTTTGACTATAACAGTGATATGATGCGAAGCAAAAAAAAGTAAGTGTTGGAGCAATCCACAAAGTTTCTATAAGCAGGAGTAACAATTACCTCCATTTTTAAGTAAATTGTGAATGCAATCTATAATGTATGAAATAACATAAAAAACTATATCATCATGACTGCATGTATATATGATCCTGAGAACAAAAGTAGGTGTTCAAGAAATCAATAAAAATTGTACAAGATGGAGTAGTGAATTGATCATGTTGGTGATTTGGGAAGAGAGAAGCAAGAGGCATGTTAGTAACATAGTGAATACTATGGTTTTCAGATCCATTTTAATAACTACATAAATCTAAGAAGAATTTAATAATGAAGATATAGGGATTGCCAAACAGAACTCAGAAATATTGTAACATGTATACCAAGAGTTAGAAGATGGGGAAGAAACAAATCCAAGAACAAAATGGTGGTGTGAAAACACACCGTTAACTAAAAATAAATACAAGCCAATATCTTTCTCAAGCTTCCCATATCATGCACATATCATATCGGTGAGCAAAGTTCCCATAATAAATGGAGTACAACAAGGAGTAACATCAGAAATATGGACTCTAAGTTGAAATTATTAACATCATATGTGTAGTCTCAGAACTGTCCATTTTGAATTTTTCGTGAACACACGTATATATGATGCCAAGCCAAAAAATAGGTGTTGGAGCAATGCACAAAATCTATACAAGCTGGAGTAGTATTTTCAAAAACTACTCCAACTTGTAGTTTTTGTAAATTGCTACAAAAAGTTAAGCTTCTCTATATGAAATACACAAAATTTGTTTCTAAATTGATATAGTAATTTCAATAACTACATCTTCTCTATATATGGAAACAAAATTGTAAATTACCTATCTTTCTTAGTATCATAACAGTTTGGCTCTATACTATATGAAATAACAGTAAAACCTAATATGAAAAACACAAAATTTGGGTAGACCAGCCATATGAGTACTATTGGAAGAGTTTTGAAGAATTCAAAATGTATAGTTTTAATACTTTGCAATAGAACAACATAATTTATCAGTATAATTGGTCATCATCATGTGGTACTCCTTGGTGTATTCCACTTATATTTTTGAATACAACAGGGCTAACCAAGTCAAGAGGTATAGACAAATAAAATGGAATAGAATAATGCCAATCACAAACAATATTCAATCATCAGTTATAATCAGAAAGAGTAACAACAACATCCATTTTAAGTAAATCATGAATGCAATCTATAATGCATGAAAAAATAGTAAAAACAATATCATCGTGACTACATGTATATATGATGTCGAGCAAAAAAGTAGGCATTCAAACGATCTACAACAGTTGTAGAAGCTGGAGTAGTGAGTTAATCATGAATGGTGATTTCATAAGAGAACATAAATATATACTAGAGCATATATAATAGAGAAGCCATATGTGAACAAGAGTAGCCATATATAGTAGAGAAAGCATATGTGAACTAGAGAAGCCATAAATAGTAGAGCATCCATACGTGAACAATTAAAACACATGATTTGAGTTTCAGCATAAGAACACTATATGTAAATTTGGTAAAAACAAAACAATGTCACACCAATATCAACTCTATGTAGCAAGTATCTTGGCTAACCTTTCCAACTTAACAAGTATCTTGGCTAACCTTGCCAATGTTTAACTAGCAAGACTTAAAATGAAACAAATGAAACTAGAGATCTCCAAACTTCATTACAATGCACTCCACTCTCTCCTCTTCATTCATTCTCAAGAACCCTTTGACTCTTTCAGTTTCAACCATAAAGGTGTCATATGACTTCAACATAGTGCCTCAACTCAAATCAGGGATGCCTTTGACGACATCATACACGCTATCTAAGACAACATCTAAATCTGATTTATCCACTTTGATAACATGAGGCAAACAAAGGTCTTCTTGCATTATTTTTATAGTTTCACAAATCACATCCAACGAACTAGCCATGCTTTCCTTCTTCATCTTTCCTCTCCTTGGTGATGGTGTTGAATGGTTTGGCCTGCCGCTTGCACTAGATTGATTGGAATGATAGAATTCATCGTCCAAATCAATTGTAGCCTCAAGAGGTGTACCGATAAGTATTTCCTCATCACAATCCAGGTCGAGGCCCTCATCCATATTGTGCCCTTCTTCTGTCTCTTAAGCCGTTGTTGTTGTGATACCTTCAGCTATGTCATTACCCACAATTAAGGCTAGGTCATTGTAGTATTGGAAGGGTTGTCTCTTAAACACTTTGGCATTTTTGAATTCTTTTCTCTGCATGTTTCCATAATGAATGAATTAGATATCTATCTTTAAATACTAACTTAATAAGAAGGAAATATTTCTTAGATCAACATATTCAAAAGAGCATGTTACCTTCAAAAGATCGTCTCACACCCTCTCATCAGCATCCACACATTGAGTACTCTCATTCCATGCAAAACCACTCATACTCCTCAACTTTCTCATAACTCTAAAACCTTTCTTCCATCCTTTCAGCTTGTTATTGAAATTTTCCTTTCACAGATTGAGGTTCATCTCAGCATTGAACCTCCTCTGAATGGCAGTCCACACTTCTTTTTTGAAGCCCCCTTTTCCTTTCCTTCCTAGCTGAACTTTCTCATGGAGCAAGTCTAGCAACTTGCATTCCATTTCTCTTGTCCACATAACCTTCTTGGAGGAAAAATTTTCCTGGCTTACTTGAACCTCATCCTCCATGCTCATCATGAGTTGTGTGAAGGACATCACCTACACCACCGTTTAAATGCAATTATCAGCTACATGTAAATGAAGATGGATATAACACTCCTAAAACAATCATACACATATACTATCCAACAATATGTATTAGATGTCTTTATTATCCATCCTCATTTTCATGTAGCTAATGTATGCATGTACTGAAGATGACAGGGGCACTCTGAATGTATCCATCAATTTAGCAAGTTATGTTCTAGTTATGTTCTATATATGCTCTAGTGTTTATATGCTTGTACAGTTATGTTCTAGTATATATATGTTGTACTATAAAATTATGTCCATACAATTCTACTATATATGCTCTAGTATATAGTTATGTTCATACAGTTCTACTATAAATGCTCTAGTATATATGCTTTGTATATATGTTCTAGCACATATGGTGTTGTATATATGGTCACTATATATCCTTTGGTATAGATGCTTTGTATATATAGATGTGATAATGTCTCCTTGCTAAGAGTAAAGTACATAGAAACCAATCATTATTATTAATCATACTGATTATGATCAACAATATGTAGTAATGGTTCGCCACCACTGCAATAATTTATAAATAGAAATTAAAATCACATCCAATAAATTTAAGGCTTTTCTTCATCGTATGAAGGTAGTTGCATTGAAATGGAGTGATAAAAATTAGATGAGTTTTCTAAAATTTTGTGGCCATACTCCACGGATGACCTAGACATGTCTACAAGGATATGTTCAGTGCATGCCACTACAGTTGTATAATTAATAATCAAATTTTAGGTATGTATTAAAGGATTTTCTTCATGACATAAAAATCATTTCATTGACAAAGAAATGTATGACAAGAAAATATTCAACATTCATGCTAGCCTTGTCAATATAGAATTATAATGAAGCACCGAGCTCAAATGCTAGTTCGGGATTAATGGAAAAGTCTACAGGAGAAATACAAGCTAAGGCCAAATGGAAAATTATAAAGGGGATATATAATCTAAGGCCAACCTCTTTGTGGATAAAATAATATTTTCTTTCAAGTGGTGAAGCACAATATCCTCCTTCAAAAACTTTAAAAGGGTTCAATAATCTCTAGTTGTGAATCGCTAAAAAAAAACTATCAATGTGTAAAGCAAAAATGCAAATAATATAAATGTTAATGTAGAGATGAGGAAAACATAGATGATTTCTCAGAGTAGCCTTAAATTCAATTTTGTTCTTGGGGCCACCTCTTTTTTAAGATTCTTCCCAGCTCTTTTGCAAAGTTTAGCTATTGCTATCAAAGCAATACGAACTATCAAGAATAACATTGTAGCTCTAATATTCTTTTAGCATTCCAAATAGACCAAAATAGAAATTGCTGTTAAAAAAGCCAATATCCCAGAAGAAGTACATGAGGAAGAATACTCCTACACAAACAAATGTAATAGAAAACACAAAAGATATTAATGGGAGTTTCGAACTCTGGCAATAGGTTGATGGAAAGAAGATATTAATATACAAAACTACATTGCTATTGCTTCAGCCATCAAAATATATATTAAAAGATATGTTGAAGGAAGCCATCGATAAATTAAAAGATTCCAAGCCATCCTATTAAGGAGCAGTGAAAAAATAGTTTGTATTCATCTTGAATTTTGAATATGGAAATAGCAAGAATATTATGTTTCCTTCTATCTCAGAGCTCTGAAACTGTAAGATATTTCCTAGTTTTTTAAATGCAAGATCTATCCCTTTCTCTAATTTGGACCTAAGGTCACTACTCCAGGTGAACCTTTGGCTGAAAGTGGAAGTGCCATATCTACTTCATACCTTATGAGATGCTCATGCCTTGACTTAGATTTCTTTGTACGTTCACCTTCAATTCTTTCTAATGCATGCAATAAGTGGGAAACATATAAAATTTGAAATCAAGCTTTGAGCAAATGCCACTAATGCAGGCAATAGTCAGATATAAAATATGACTATATCTGATTTTATATCCGACTTCTTTCTATTTTTATTCTTAATAATCAAGCTTCGAGCATATGCCACTAATGTTCTCCATTATGATGTTGGCAAGTCAGGGGGATATGCCACTAATGTTCTAGTACATATGATGTAGTATATATGGTCACTATACACCCTCCAGTATACATATGTTGTAGTATATATGGTCACTATACATCCTCCAGTATACATATGCTATAGTATATATGGTCACTATACATCCTCAAGTATACATATGTTGTAGTATATATGGTCACTATATATCCTCCAGTATATATGCTATGTATTTAGTGGATGTGATAAAGTCTCCTTGCTGAGTGTAATATACATATTAACCAATCATTATTATTAATCATGTTGCTTATGACCATAAATATGTAGTCTTGTTATGTATATGCTTATTTGATCATACAAGTGAAGCTATAAACATTAACAAGAATTCATAAATACAACTGAAACCCCCATTTTGAAACCATGTCAGGTACCCGTGCAAACAATTTGATCAACATATTTGCTAACTGTATATATGTTCTAGTACATATGTTGTAGTATATATGGTGACTATACATTCTCCAGTATACATATGTTGTAGTATATCTGGTCACTATACATCCTCCAGTATACATATTTTGTAGTATATATCGTCATTATACATCCTCCAGTATACATATGTTGTAGTATATATGGTCACTATATATCCTCCAGTATACATACGTTGTAGTATATATGGTCACTATATATCCTCCAGTATACATGCTTTGTATTAAATGGATGTGATAAAGTCTCCTTGCCGAGTGTAATATACATATTAACCAATCATTATTATTAATCATGTTGCTTATGACCAACAATATGTAGTCTTGTTATGTATATGCTTATTGGATCATACAAGTGAAGCTATAAACATTAACAAGAATTCATAAATACAACTAAAGCTATATATCTTCCACTTGAAAAGGTGGAATAGGAATTTGAGGGCCGAATTCCACTTTTCTCAATCCCCATTTTGAAACCATTTTGGGTCCGCGTGCAAACAAATTACATTTTGGGGTCTGCATTCAAAAAGGTTTTAGGGCATTCACATCATTTTCCCCAATTTTTTTGCGGGCGATGACGAACAGGGTTTCGTTCACTTCTCTTAGCGGGCGACGAAGAACGAGGTTTGAGTTCGCTACTCTTTGCAGGCTAATGTCTCATTGTTGAGTGTATTATACATATAAACCAATCATTATTATTAAGCATATAAACCAATCTTTATTATTAAGCATATATAGTAGAGTATATATAGTGGATCATATCAAGGCATTCATTGAGAATGGGGATTCAAATTGCATATATATCAAATGGGCACAAATATTTAAAGACATTGTCAAGCTCACAAATAGATCAAGAATCTGAAGAAAACAAGTGTGAAACAAGATACACACATTTCAGAAGAGATCAAAATCAAAGAAAAATCAGAGTTACAAACCATACACTTGAACTTGCAGTTGGAATAAACAAAAGGAAGATATGAGGATGAAGCATCATACATTCAATTATCATATGAGATACATATTAGAGGAGTAAGTAGATTGATGAATGTTAGAACAATAAGCAAGGAGGATGTAACTTAGTAACCTAGCACCAATTGGAAGATAGCATAAGGAGTATCATTAGAGAAATATATGAAAATATAAATGGTATACATCATCACAATAGCCATGTTGTAATAGGAAATATAAATGGAATACACCAAGGAGTATCATCTGAAAAATAGACTACAAGCTTCATTTGTTTCAAAGAATTTTTCTATATGTGAACTATCAGAACACATGATTTAAGGATCAAAATTAGAACAATATGATTGATCTTCATCATGTGGTACTCCTTGGTGTATTCCATTTATATTTCCAAATACAACAAGGCTTACAAATTCAAGAAGCATAGACAATATCCAGCTAGGAATGAATAGACAAACAAAAGATCAATGAAACCATATTCATGCATATCACTGTATCACTATATCTGCATAAAGAACATTAAAGAACAAATAAAGGTCCCCTGAAACCATATAACTATTGTCTATGTCTATAGTCTTTCCACATCCTTCTTACTATATCATCTCGAAACTCCCCCCAATCATCCCTATCAGGCTGACTCAACCCATATGTCTCAAGCATTGGTACATTTATCCCATCACAATCTTCCTCCTCTTCAATAGCCTTTCAGATGGAACATCATCCTCTATTGTAATGAAGTTGTGCAGTATGCAACATGCCAAAATAATACGTGCTTGTGTCATGATTGGATAAGACGTTGCATGCCTTAGGATAGGAAAACACTGCTTCAAAATGTCAAATGTATGCTCTATTGCATTTCTAGGCGAGGAGTGTTGGTGGTTAAACCACTGTTGTGGTTTGTTTATAGGGTTTGCTTTTGAAAAATCCTTTAGGTGGTAACGTGTACACCGATAAGGAGCAAGAATTCCTGGTACATTTGGATATCCAACATTGAATAAGTAATATTTTCCTACACAAAAAAGTATATTGTTAGATCGTGAAACATTTATCGTTTTCTTCACAAACACAGTGTGAAGTGGCATACTAGGGGGAACTACAAGTGGATCTTCTCTATTGAGAGATGAAGCTAGAAAGCGGTTATCTACAATAGACCCTTCCCAACTAGCAAGAATGTATTGAAATTTATAATCAAACGAAGAGACAACTATAATATTTTGTGATAAGTTCCCTTTTCTATCATGATATTTACCCTGTAAGTTGACATTGATAGTGACTAGTATGTGGGTTCCATCAATTTTTCCAATGAAATCCTATAGAAAGAAAAACTATAGTCAAGGAACACGCTATAATAGGATTAACACTCAAGCAAAGAAATTTGTAGCGCTAGGGGATTTACCTTGAATTACGGATCGAAACGGTCCTTCCCACTAATTTCAAGAGGAGTGTTTGGACCAGGTGGTATAAAATAATCCACATGGAGTGCTAAGACAGTCGTTAAGACCTTATTGAAGTGTCGGCTTACTATCTCCTCAGAGTGGTCAAAGTTATGGGCAATCTTGCGATTCCTCAGATTGTGGCCAAGGATGTGGAGGAACATCACTAGTTGTTCTTCTAACATTATGTTTATTGTATCTGTAATGCTTCCTTTTTGCTTTAGAAGATTGGCTATCCAAAAGAACTCATGCAAATTTGATCGTGACAATCCACCTCATTCGAATGAATAATGAATTTATAAAAATCAATTCCATCACCTCTTTCCTTACACATTTGTCGCCTACCTTCTTGTGCAAACAATACTTTGGCTACTCCAAGGATAGCAAGAACAACTGTGAGAATACGAGCAGTTGTGGTCTTCCTAGATATGTGCCCTTGAATATTTATATTGTTGGGAAGATCCATCAATGACCTAAAATGTGGAGGGTGATGAAGGTTTTAGATACAAAATTGTCACTCATAGGAAGCAAGAGTTTAAGAAAAGAAAAGAAATTCAAGAACATGATTTTGTTCCATGTACTATGTCTATTGCTTGCCTAAATTAAGCCTCAGAATCAACTATCATCACTTAATATCTTTTTTAACATCTTTTGTATTAATCCCTCCATGTCATGTTTCAACTTTTTTAAGGGGATGTTTGAGCAAGGGTTTTAAATGCCTCTTTTTTGTGTCTAAGTTAGGTTCTAATGGGAATGTTGAGTTGTTAATTTTGTGGTATACCTTTAGGTGATCTATATTTGGATGTGGGCTATAGATTTATTCTCTCCTATTTATTTAAATATAGGCATGTAAATAAAGGGACTATACCCCCTGTGTTAACCCAGTCATTATTCACCACATTCTTTTTCTCTCTTATTAGTTATTCTAAAAAGCTCTTTCCATATTATGTTGTTTTTATGTTTTATTTTTGCTTGCACAAGATTTTATTTCTTTTCACCATAGGACTTTGCACTTAAACTCTCACAATCTGTTGCACATAGGTGTGACATAAGAATGAATTGAGGTGGACTGCTTTATATGGGCTTATGAAAAACTCATAGTACTAAGTACACAGGGCTTTATCAAACAGAGAATGAGGCAAGGGAGTAAAGCTACCAGCTTTTAGTGTAGTTTTTTAATATTTTGTGATATAAAGACAACATTAATACTCTCATTTCAGACTGGATGTAATCATACATGAAACAAAAATTCAAGTCCAGTATAGATAAGACCTCAAAGATCTAATATCTGCATTGGCTTCCTACAAGAAAAAACCTCTTCACCAAGTACCAACTCCTCCTTCTATACTCAAAAGAGTCCAAGATTTCCTTTTCTGTTTCCAAATCTCTACATGATATTGGGTCTCAGCATTACAGAATCATTCCTCGTAAAAAAATTCATAGGAAAAATAACATCTCCCTGCAGACCTTAATGCAGAGTCAAAACATGATACATAAAATAGCACATAGCACTGCAAACTATCATATGAGTTAGTACTGGATGACAGGAGATAATGAATCATTCTGATTAGGAAGTGAATTAGATTTTAGAAATAAATGCAAGGCATCAATGACCAATCTAGGCCCATTGAACCCAACAAGAATGGTGATTGCACGGGTTCATTGGCCAATGCCAACCAAGAGATTCGATGCACGGATTTTATCTCTGACTGGCCACAGATGTTGGGATTGCTTCTAATTTTATATTAGATTTCATTTGGACTCTAGTCAACAAGAAGTTGCTGAGAGGAGAGCAAAATTGCTTCCCTTTAACTTATGTTCTACTTTTACCTACTCTTCTACAACAGATATGGATGACTAACACTTTGTACTACTAGGGAAGAAGAATAATTTTTTTCATGATGGGTGTAGGAGAAAATGGATGGCATGGACTGCAATGGTGGATAAGGGTTGTCTACAACCAACCCAGAAAATGTGATGATGCGGGTCCATCTAGAAGTACAATAGATCATGTGGGGATGATGTGTTCATGAACAAGATCATAAGCAACCATTAACCCCACCATATATACTTACTGCTTTACATCTGATATGTCTGCTACGCTCAAACAAGCACATAAATAACAAGACTGCATATTGGTGATCATAATCATCATGATTTATAATAACTTAATTATATACATATATATGGTACTTATATATGCACATATACATATATATATAGCTATGTAATAAGTTCTTTTGAAGGGGTTTTTAGACTTGTTCATGCACTTTTTAGATGCTGTAGTATAGATTCAACTCCATTTTTGCATGTTTGATGTCCATTTCAAGGGTTTTTAACCTTCAGTACAGATTGCTATAAGTAAAATGTTGGTAAAGTAAAATTTATGCTTGCCTAAATTGTTTTTCAAAAGGATATTGTTGTTATATAGTTGTCAAGGGATTAAGTTATTATTTTGACACCTCATTTTAGATCTTATTTCTTCTATTAAAGATGTCCATTTTCTGTCATAATGGTAAGATCCAGTTTAATCAATGACATATGATGCATGTGTAAGTGTACTCTAGGGTTTCAGATATTTTTCCAGCCATTATACATAATATCTACTTGTACAATTGTTATATTTTCATCATTTGTGGGCTCCAAAACTCCTACCATCTTGTGGGATTTTTGTAGTTGTGTATTTTGATTGACAAGGGTTTTGCAAGTTTGCTATATTGATGGTCAACATTAATTATTATATCTCAAGCATGTGTGAAAATTCATGTATTTCCCGAGTTTGTCAACCTAGGGACTTGGATCCTATCATTGTTTTGTCCATGAAACTATTGTGTGATGTGATCAAATAAGCATATAAATAACAAGACTACATATTGTTGATCATAAACAACATGATTAATAATAACAAAATTATATACATATATATGTTTAGTATAGCTTTTGACCTTGTGAAGATATTGAGTTGCAAAAATTTCTCGCAAGTCAATGAAATAGCTGAGAAGATCCTTTCTAGACCGTCGAATGCAACAGAGCATCTCGCACAACCAAAGCAGCTCGCAGTGAACTCAAGCCTTGTTCGCCAAAGCAGCTTGCAGATGGTGTAAGGTGGATTTGTTTATAAGTTCTAAATCATTTTCTACATATCCATCAGTTCACATATATTTTCTATTCTCCCATATTTTTACTTAGATAACTATCACCGCAATCACAACAAAACTTCGTTACAATATACGTTAAACCCTATTCGCCAAAGTAGCTCGCAGTGAACTCAAACCCTGTTTCCCAAAGCTCGCAAAGAGAAGTGAAAGAAACCTTGTTCTTCGTCGCCTGCAAACATGTTGGGGAAAATGATGTGAATGGCCTAAAACCTAATGCAAACCCCAAAATGTATTATGCTTGCACGCAGACCCGAAATGGTTTCAAAACGGGGATTGAGAAAAGTGAAATTTAGAGGGAAAATTCCAATTCCACCTTTTCAAGTGGAAGATGTAAATGCTCATTTTGGGTCAAAATGAGCATATACATTTCCCTATTCTATTTGCATTTTGCACTCCCAAAAAGTGGATTCGATAAAATCAAAATATGCATATGCCAATTCTAGCCTAATTCTCGCAACCAAAGACTTCTAGAAACTTATTGTGCAAAACTTACATTATCATAAATAAAGAAAAAAATGAAAGCTAAAAAACTAAAAGCCAAAAATTAAAATATATAAAATAAAATTAAGAAAATTATTTAAAATAAATACAATTAAAATTATAGAATTTTTATCAATATATAAAATTTTAGAAGGGGGGTGGATGACTTTGGGAGAAATGTATTTAAATGGAAGAATAAAAATCAAATAAGTACAAAAATACATAATTAAATAATATTATTTTGAATTTTTTAGTTTTATAGATTTTTTAATTAATTTGAGAACATCTTTTCAAAAGCTTTAAATTTTTATGCACATCTAAAGTGTGTGTGTGTGTGTGTGTGTGTGTGTGTTTTGTTAGAGTAATCATTAGTTTCCCTATTAATTAAATCATGTTGATTTAATTAGTTAAGTTATTACTCTTTAGTGCTTAATCTTTCTCTTAGGTGTATTAATAATTAATTCTTTTATTGATTATTAATGTGCAACCTAGCTTTTTTAGGCTTTAGGGTTTTGTTCACCTTTATAGGTTGAACCTTGTAATTCACTTTTCATTAATTCAGATTGCAATTTTGCTCTCAAATTTTGAGCAACTTCTGAGTTCTTCTTTTTCCCTCTTTCTTCTTCTCTCCTGTAACAGGTTATTTGCATGCAGGTATTCTTGGCATTCTGTGGATTTGTATTTCTCAAATCCTACATGGTATCAGAGCCACACTGTTGTTGCCTGGTCTGGGGTTTGTGAAGCTATGATTTGAGGGCAAAAACTATAGCTTTTTTGGGGTTTCTTCTTCACTCTGGAAGAGACACTTTTTTCTGGAGCACTTTGAGCTAAAACAGATACCACCATCGCGCTCAAAAGGCCCGGGAGAGTTAATTTTCATATAATTTTTGTCATTTTTGGCCACAGTAGCCTCTGGGAAATTTTTCTCTCTCCCAGGCTGTACGGCTCAAATTTCAAGGTGAAAAACATTCAAAAAAATAAAAAAATTAGAAAAAAAACAAATTTTGTTTTTTTCCAAAGTTTTTTTCAAAAAAAACCAATGTTTCTAAATGTTTGTTGAAAAAAAAAACTTTTTACAAACAAAAGAAAAGGTGCGTACCTTTTCAAAAGTACCCTCATGTGCAGCAAGGTACACATATGCAAGAGTGATGTCAGCAGCCGCAGGTCACAGATTGTGATTAAATTTGACGTTCATGAAATCGTCACACAGTTTTGACACTTCTTAAAAAAAGGCAACCTTCAGTGTTTTGGCCATATCTTTTGCATACGGTGTCCGTTTTTGAAAAATGAAATATCGTCGAAAAGCTCTTTCCGAGCCGGAGATGATGATGTTAGTTTTGTATGCATATTTGGCCATTTAAGTATCTATTTTTAATGTTAAAGTTTCAGCTGTTGTTTCCCTCCTCCTTGCACCAGGTTTTGATCTAAATGCAGTAAGGTCAGATTTCTCAGTTTGTTTTTCATTTAGAAGAGTTATCATGGGTTTTTCTACTCACCCTTTAGTTGTTATTTTGGAACGGGGTAATTATGAGTCATGGGCAAAGGGTATACTTACACATTGTAGATGGCTTAATATTTTGCCTTATTTGTATGATCTCATACCTGAACCAGCAACTTTAGAGGGAAAATTAGCATGGGATATTATTAGAGATCACATAGTAGGAATTATAGTGTCTAGTGTTGACCATGACACTGTGTTGGCTATATCAGATATTGATTGTCCTCACCCACTTTGGACACGTCTTTGGGAGATCTATGGAGACCCTAATCTCTCTCCATTCCTAGAGGATCCTGCTTTAGATTGTCTCATACCCATTTCTTGGAGAGAGAATACACCCT
>MU225295.1:1032987-1045733 GCA_018584345.1 Thuja plicata | reverse complement strand
ACTGGACAAGGTGAGGATATTTCTACTGAGGAGGAAGTCAGTGCATCAGAAGAAATTACACAGAAGGCTAAGGGCAAGAAGCCATCAATTGTTATTGTAACCAAGCCTAGCCGAGCAAAACCCAAGGTTACACCTCCTGCAACTAATCGTCCAAGGACAAGAGCATCTATTGTCACTTCCCCAGTAGAAGTGCAAACAAAAGCGTATGCTAAGAGAAAAGTTGCTAAAAGTACTTCTGGTAAGGAAGCAAAGGTTTCTCCTAAGGCTGTGCCGAGTAAGCCAGCAAAGAGACCAAGAAGGAAATTAAATCTACCAACAGATAGTGATGAGGAGAAGACAGAAACCGATGAACCCTCCAACATACCTACAGCTCAGTTCAAGAAACCAGCAAGCATTGATGAGGTATGTGATACTTTAAGGAATTCAGCAGGGTTAGCAATGTTTAAGTTCATCAAATATGACAAGTTGAAAACAACAGATAGGCACAAAGTTCAGGAAGCACTCTTGGACATGATGAGCACCTTTAAATTGACTCCTACAGAGATAGGAAACCATGTGCCCGATGAACTATATGACTTTTTGTCAAGCAAATGGGAATTTTCACTTGCCACTGAGAGACAGATCCGAGAAGGAACATTAGCCAAAATAATTCCTGACTTAACCTCTAAACAACGAACCAAATTCATTAAGGAGTACAAGAACAGGTTTGTGCTAAAGCTTAGAGGATATGCTGTTTTGAAGAACGACATAGAATGTTTAGTACAACAGAGCACAAGGATCTGGAAAGAGATTTTTGGATTGCTCATTCCAAAAGACAAGAAATCTGGTGAAGGGACATCCGAGTCAAAGGAACAAGAAGTTGAAGAAAAGACTGCCCCTAAACCACAGATAGTCAAAAATCAAATTGCCACTGAACAAGACAAGATCAAGGATGCATTAGATGCAACACACACTATTGATCTGACTGCAGACAGTCCTATGGATTATCTAGTTGATGATCCAAGCAATTTGAATGCCGAGGAACAACAGAAGCCGAGTGGAAAAGACATTGATTCACCTATAAAGGCAACTGATACAGAAGAAGGGAAGACCACAACATCTGAGGAAATAATTGAAGTTGTTAGTGATCAGAAAGGAGAAGGACAACTGCAAACAACAACTGAACAAGAGGTAACTTCACAAGATCCACCTATTTTAGAGGTTGTGAAGACAGTTTTAGATAGTGGAGTTGTAACAACAGAAGTTGTTGATAAGCCTAAAGAAGAAGAGGCAACACAAGTATTGGTTGAGCTACCACACTCTGCATCATCCACTCCCACAGGTCCTAAAACTGGTGGTATGTCGAATCCACAGACCATATTGACAGAATTGATAGAGGCATTGGATACGGAAAGTGTCAAAGGGAAAGACATTATGCTGCCGAGCATAAACTCTCCAGAAATGAAGAAGAAGAAAATCTTGAAGAAGAAGTCTCTGAATCTAGATGTAACATTAGATGAAGTCATTTTCATTTCACAATGGGATCCCAATGAGTTATCTTTTGATCAGATTGGGACTCTTCAAGAGTTGCTTAAAAGGAAGAAAAGACAGGAAGAGATGAAGATAGAACAAAAGCAAAAGCAGGTGTTGCATGACATCAAAGACATATTTACAAAGGCTTTTGACTTAGAGGATGAAACGCCTCAAGCTCCAATCATAGATCAACTCTTCACCATTGTATAGAAAGTAATAGATGAGGACATAGACAGCAATGAGAAGCTTCTACAATGGTCCCAGAGAAGATTTGAGAGCAAAGTTCTAGAGAAGATCTCAGAAGAGATAGCAACAAAACAGGTTGAACTTTCTGTTCTTGTAGAAACTTTAGAGAAAGTTACAGCCAATGTTTATTCTTTGTATCAGTAATTATGTGATGTTGAATTTTTCACAAAGGATAATTTACAGCTTGTTGAGAAGCTACAGTTAGATTTGAGATTAACTGGTGCTACTTTAGGTAAAGATACTACCTCCAGTTCTTTACATTTTAATAAGTTGATAAATGCACAAAGGAGAATAGCCAAGCTTATGGCTGAAGATGGTTGCATAAGGGCCAAGTTGATAACTATTCAGACAAGCTTGTTGCCTCACTTGGAGGTAATACAGAAGGAACTCTCAAAAGCTAAGGAGCTATCACAGAGCAGTGCAAACTTATCAACTACAGAAAGTTTAGTGAGTCTAGCCATCGAGCTAGAAATAAAAATGGAAGTTATGAAGGTTGCAAAAGATAGCTGGGATATAACATTTGAATCCACCCTGCAGCTTCATAAGCAATTTTTGGATAAGTATAACTTAACCCCACTAGCAATCAGTGACAAAAACAAGGGGGAAGTTAGTACTATTGAAGGAGGAAGCTAGTACAGAAGTTAGCAAAGGTACAGATATGAAAGGATACATCAGTACAACAAAGGTACACTTGTATATAAATTTTGATAAATTTTGAAGGCATTGTAAATTTTTTGTATAAGTGTATTCCTAGGGGGAGTACTTAGCGTACTTAGGCAATACTTTTGATGAAATGTACAGAAGTTATGATAAGTGTTTTTGCCACTAATATCAAAGGGGGAGATTGTTATTCTCTAAGTTATGTTGATGATTAGTGACCAACACTTAGTCATTTCATTAGGCAGTTTTAGTTGGTTATCACTGTGGTCGAGCTAAAACTATGCAAGGCCGAGCAACATTGTTGAGCAGTTTTCAGTATGCCTAGTTACATTGCCGAGCCGAGTAAAGACAGAGATGTTAAATGCCGAGCGATAGACAGTCAAAGTGCCGAGCAGAATAGTTTTTGTATACTTGTCAGGAATGATACAAACTTCAAGGATAAGTGATCCGGCTGACTTGTATAAGATTTTTGAGCCAACATTATGTGCATTTAATATCTTATACGGAGTTAGTTATGCATTTAATTGTTTTAACCTATGCATGACTCATTGTAAGCATTAATTGTTTTACCATCAAGGCATGGGTATTAGATCTTGATCGTTGATCTAGATCTCACTGTCAGATCTGTATAGATATATTAGATTGCTTCGAAACTCTATTTATTATGTATGTATGTGCAAGAAGCAGTAGAGTTTTTTGGTGAAGTGACTGCATTTTTATGTGAAATGCACAGAGGGTTATTTTATTTAGAAGTAGAGATCAAGCAGAGCATAACATAGTGAACAGCAGAGTAAAGGTATATCAGATTATAAGATCATAAGAGATACTGAAAAGAGGAGATCCATCATCAGCATTAGAGTGCATATCGAAGGATCAATACTTGAGACTTTCTAATCATTGTATCAGGTGAAAATCTCTTAACAGAGTGGTTTTAACAGGCCTTTATTTATCTCTTAACGGAGTGCTTACTTCATTGTAAGTTTAAATACTTTAACAAGGTAGATTGTAATGATCTGAAGCTTTTAACAGAGCAGACCTTTAACAAGGTAGATTACATTTTGTAATCAAACATTGTAACCTTAACAGGTACACTTTATTATTGCAATAGTGGAGACTTTTGTGGGTGTCATCCCCACCCTTGTTTTACCTATTTGGGTTTCTGGGTTACCAAATTATTGTGTAATGTGTTATTTGTTTCATGGTGTGGATGCTATTAGATTCATTTATATATGAATGTGGATCAACTTGTTTTAAGTGTTTAATTTTGAAGATCTGATTCACCCCCTCTCTCAGTATCTTGCTTTCCCATTATTGTATTTCCAACATATGGATCGGTTGGAGATAGATGGCAAGAGTAACTTAAAATCCCTTTGAGAGTATAACTTAGAACCCCTTATAAATAACATAAAACCCCATTGATTATTAGGATCAAGCAACACTGAGAGGGGGAATTAGTGTTGTGACACTTTTAATCAATTTTAAGCAATTCAAACTTAACAATGCAATGATTGAAACAAAGAGAACACATGCATAAAGTAAATAACTCATAACACCGTGATTTGTTCATGAGGAAACCCTGTTAGGGAAAAACCCTGATGGAGACGATATGCACAAATTATGCACTAAGAATATAAGGTCCCTGTTAGGAGACCTAGCCTTGTTAGCGTTTTAGGAGCTGAATATTAAATTTAATACAATATGCATGTTAAAGGATGTAGACCCTCTTAGGGGTAATACACGGAGCTCACTGCTCTTACAATACAAAATTGTCTTTTTACAATGTAGTATCACAAAAGATGAACTATACAAACATCTCCCATGCTTACTTAGTTCCATTCATAGCTCACAATATCCTCTACATTATTCTGACATCATAATGCATTTACCACATCCACTTCTGCTTCACATCTCAAAAACATATCCACTTATATACTTGATCTCATAATATGTCCATTCGGCTCACAAGTGCATTACCAAACGTGTCCAACACATAACCAAGGAGCAAATACAAAATAGGCAATCACACATCCATCAAGATAGGATAGGACCCGACCTAAATCCAAATTAGCACTGCTAGAATCAACACGTTACTCCCTTAATCATCGCGACATTTCATATGCCTTGTTTTACTACTGTACTGTCTTCGCATGCGGAGAACATGTTGTAACTCTCTCCAATCAACTCCAAAATATAAGCGACCATAACTGAATCCATACAACACTCCATACTACCTTCATCTACGCATGTATGACTTAAGTCGCCATATAATGTGCTCGTCAAGCAAAACTATGCAACTGTATCGAGAAGACTGCATGTGGACTTAGTTATTTTTCCAAGGATGGATACCCAAAATGAACTATACTCCAAGCAACCATACCAATAGTGTTGCCCTAAATGACAACATATATGCTATACATCCTTGGCCACTTGCCAACAATCTCCCCCTCTGGCATTGATGGCAACACTTAGTGAAAAATGACTAAGTGCCTAATGCCAAACTATTGTCTGTACATCCCTTAAACATTTCACTATACATTTTTCACAACTATTACTCCCCTTTGACATCAATGGAAAAGGTATACACAAAAAATTATTTATATACAAGGAAAAAATTTAGAATTGTTCACCAAAAACTCACACCATGTGAAGTATGTCTTGGAAGGAGATTTCCAAGACCCTTGCATCTTCTTCCCATGTCATCTTCAAGGTCTGACCAACCTGGATTAGACCATTCAAAGAAAAGGATGAGATCTCAGCATCCTTCAGTACTGTAAGCATATATCCATCAAGGGATTTCTTTGTTGTCTCCATGTCCTCAAGGTGCTTCTCCAAAATTGATAGTTTAGGAGTGATCAAACTCCTCAAGTCACCAAATCTTCCCAACACTCTTGATTTCTCAGTTTGTAGCACACTGATTTTGTCCAACCATTTGGACACTTCCTTATCCAACTCAGTGACTGATTGTGAGGAGGGTCCACAATTCTTCGCCAAGTTATCCAATGTCTTCTCATTATTCTTAATTATGTCCACCACATTCTATACATGCCTAGAAGGATTTATGCAATAGTTGTATATCTTCTTCTCATGCTCAATGCAGGTCTTTATTCCAGACATAGTAGTATCTAATATGCCTATATCCCACTTAATTGACTTGGATACCTCTTCTAACCTGTTCACCATGTACTCCTTCTCAACCTTCACAGTTGCGAACTTGTCCAAAGAAGTGAAGTGCATATCAAAGTCATCAAGGACTTTGTCCAAATTGTCCGTTGCATCATTACCTTGGAAGATGAAAGGTATAGGTAAAAGTTTATTGATTTTGTCCACTACCTTGTCCAATACCCTAACCTTCTTCTTAGTTTTCTGCTCAGATTTTTCATTGGCTTTAGCAAAGGACATAAGAGATAGCTTTATTAGCTCATCCTCATCCATTCATCCACATTAGTACTCAGGGGTTTGCAGTCACTTGGAAACAATTGAGTTGCAGAAGTAGAAACAAGAATAAGGGAAGGTTTGACCTCTTTCTCATTTTATCTATAGTTTCAACTTCCTTCTTTTCTTCAACCACACTCTCCTTTAGCTCTTCCTTTGTACCTATATCAACAATATCTTGGTTTGCTTCTTTTCTCTTCCCCTGATCAATAAGCTCTCTCATTTCTTCTTCTTTTATGGTGCCAAGATCTATCACATTTACTGAATCTTGTGAAGTATTGTTATCTCCTTCAAGACCAGTGTCAACATTTCCTTGAAAAGGATCAATAGTGTCTTGCAAAGTGTCCAAAGACACAGGCACACCTGCCACAAAGAAGTTTGGTTGCTTCACCATGTTAGAGAATTGATTGTTATGATCTTCATTCTTGGATGATTAATCATGTACTTGTGTAGACTTGGAGGATTCACCAATCTAAATAGTTTTGGTCTTAGGAACCTTCATAGGCTTGGAAGGCTTGGATTTCTCAGGTTCAGTCTCTGATAGTACTTTGTTATCGCCTTGTGTGTTTCCTCTATCACATCCTCATACTTTCTCCCTATTATCTTTATTAGTCTCATCTTCGATCTCAGTAGGGGCTTAATTACCTTCAGAATTCTCTCATGTTATTTTCGTGATATTACAAGGAACATTTTCTCTATAGCTTTTACCCTTATGTTATCATCTTCTTCAAGAGTTAACTGTTTCCTTACTTCTAATCTGTCAAACAATTCTTTTGGAATGCTACCATCTAGCTCTATCAAGTTTTTCTTGAACACTTGCATATAATTTATGACCATATCTTCAATCAATTTTTTTCCTCATTCTTGTATCTCTCATAGTATTTGGGTAGCTAATTGATCTTACCTTATTCAATTATTCTTTTGCTCGGTATTTTTAAGTCATCCTTCCATAGTTGTCTCTCTACAAGATTTTCTTGAACAATCTCTTCAACTTTATTCTCAGTTTTCTCCTCTTCAATCTTCTTCTCCTATGTCTTCTGCTTCTTATGAGGTGATTCTTGTTTAGGCTTAGAGGACTTGGTTGTCCTCACAAAAGTCTCTACTATTTTATTTTCAACTTTAACCACTACTGTCCTTTGCAATGATCTTCTAGGTGGTGTAGAAGTAGTTTTAGGTACATTGACCTCTATCTATCATAGGCGAGTCTGACACTTCAATAGTCTTAGTAGTAGGTAGGGGTAACATCTAAGCTTGCTAGACCGGAGGACTTCTCTGTTGCCTTCTTTCTCCACTCAAACATCTTAGCCTTGCTAATTCCTTGTTTCTCTGTAATGTTTTCAATAAGTTTTTCTATCTTCCTCTTCTTGTCACCTCTAGTCAGTTCTTCCATGAACTTAGAGGATCTCTCCTCATAGGTACCCCATCTCTCTTCACTTGGATCAATATCAACATACAACACATGGTCAACTTGCAGTGTAAGAACTTTAGCACTAACTTCATAACCCATAGGAGGGCACCACCTCATTCTAGGTTCAACAACTTCAAAGTATACACTGACAGTTTCAACCATGAAACAAACTGTATCCTTGTATTTCTCAAATATTTCTTCGGGAATTCTCTTTCTCTCCTTCATTTCTCTTTGAAATATCTTAAACATACCAAAGAGTTATCCATCTACCCATTTACTATTTTGCCTTCTATAACTTTTTCTTACTTGAATAACAGTAGGTTCATTGTCCTTCCATGCCCTAGGATACATACCAGGGAACTTATGCACTATGTGGAGGAAAATGTGTAAGATGAGTGATCCAAACCTGAATTATTTGGACTTATCTTTCTTTATCTTCCTTACATTCTCCAGCAATTGCAGTTTTAGAACTTCGCAAAGATCATACTGAACATTTTCTTTCACCATCTTATATGCCATCATTATAACTCCAGCAGAAACAGAGTTTGATCGGCTTCTATAGTACAATTTGTATCCCAAAATCATTGAAACTAACCTTACATCATGTTGAAAGATGTCGGTGGTCATCATTTCTCTTATCCCATCTTGAGTGCATTAGGGTTTCAACTTGCTTCTTCGTGTTTTCCTTCGCAGTTGGAACAATGGCAGAATTATTCAATCCAGTAACTTTATGAATGAGTTCACTTGTGATCTTGATAGTTTGCTCCCCAATCCACAGAAACTGATTGTGGATTCTTCTCAATACAACTTTGATTCATTCTTCTTCATCGAACTCATAAAATTTTGTCATCTGCATGATATTTAGATTTTATAAATGTGTGAAATCAAGTTTCCATGTTTTTGTTGGCAAGTGGCGCATTTAGGAGTGTTCAGGAACACATTAGGGTTTTCATTTATGGCAACACATTAGTTATGAATGATCGCTTACAATGAAATAGAGTTTTGGAGTTAAGGCTTGCAAAAATGACCAAGTCCATAAAGCAATTTACAGGGTACAGGAGTACAGTTTTGGGCAGAGAACACTATATATTATGAATGAAGACATGCGAGCTTAGAGGAAGCTATTTTTGGGTATGATAGACCTTCAATTAAGGTTTCTTGAGTTTTGGAGTTCAAAAATGAAAGATACAGATGTTTGAAGACATGTGAAGACAGTGATACAGCGAGACAGAGCAGTTGAATGGTCGCGATGATTGAGGGAGTGTAATGTGGAATCCTAAACATGCTATGTTGGATTTGGATTGTGTATTACCTATATTTTGATAGTGTATGACCGAAGACTTTGTATTTAATTTTTGTATAAGTGTTAGTTCCGTTTTGTGAAGTATTTGGGAGCCGACTGGGTATGTAATAATGTATATATACGAAGAGCTTTTGAGAAGCAAAGTATGGTATGTATGTGAACGGATGAATGGATGCATGGTGATGTCAGAATCAAACAAATGGTGATGTGAGCTACAACTGGAACTACCTAAGCATAGCAGATGCTTGTTTACATTCATTTTGATAAAGCAGTGTAATAGAGACATATTTATGATTGTATGAGTAGTGACCTCAGTGTATACCTTTAACAGGGTTTTGTATGCCTTTAACAGGGAAATGTACTAATGTAATATTTGGCTCCTAACAGGGCTAGGTCTTCTAACATGGACAGTATACTTTTAGTGCATATTTGTGGGTATCATCCCCACCGGGTTTTTCCCTTGGCCAGGGTCTCCTCGAGAACAAATTCATGGTGTTATGAGTTGTGTGTTTTGTATTTATGTTCTTTTCATTTAAGCAATTATCTGGTTAAGTTGGAAATTGGTAAGTTTAAGTTTTAAGTCCTGTAATACTGATTCACCCCCCCACCCTCTCAGTATTACTTAATCCTAACAATTTTATCTTCATTCATCATATCATTCATCTCCCGAAGAATCTCAACATCTCCAATTGCCTCATACTTGCAATGGATGTATGCCCTAATGTCTTCGACATGCAAAACACCATGTGGAGCCTGAGACAATGCACCCTCGAGAGATATGTATTTTTCAGATATACAAATCCGTGGAGTATCCATGATATACAAATCTCGTAGATAGAATCAAATACCTTTCACGCGAAATTAGGGTAAGCAGAATTCACGATCATTGGAACGCCCTATCTCCTTCACTTGCTGCTCTACTTTTCACAAATGGTGATAAATATGACTAAGATATTTCACGCATACCTCACAGTATTTGAACCTAACACAGTTCCCAACACAAATTCATAAAAGCTGTTATACTCCAGTCTACCATCACCATCCAGGCGATCATCCAATGAGAAATTTAAAACCATGCGATCATAGATATGGATTCTAAGTACATTACCATGTCAGACCACAAGCTCACATCAACTTATTTTGTAAACAAGGGGCTGGATAGTTTACTATTATGATTCTCCAAAGCTCCTCCTAAGGCCATGCTTGGCCATTTATGCTAATGTGGCAATGGTAACAACAAGCAAAGATCCAGTAACATTTATTAACTCTCCTTGATCTTGTGGCTCACTTTGATTCTTTACTTTCCATATCTTATCAATATCCTTGTTTCCTTCCTTTACAAACCTTTTATTGAACTCATCTATATACTCAGCCATGCTTTTACCAACATCACCAATGTTCCTTCTTATCATTGTAGGTGGTTTCTTGTTGTTGGCTGGTCCATTATACCTGCAAAACTTCGTTATGTGTCCTTGATTATTACATTTATAACATGTAGGTGGTGATATGTTCTAATTAACCTGCAATCTACAATTTCTTGCAATGTGCCCAAAGTTGTTGCACTTGTAACATGTGATCTTAGTTGCGCTCTCTTCACTGATGTAATCTTGCTTCTTCGATGACTGATCAAGTTTTCTACATTCTGCCTTCTTGTGCCCATATCCATGGCAATTGAAACAATAGCCAGAAAATGATTTATAAGGAGTCTTACCTCTGCAATCCCTCTTCATGTGACCAATTTTGTTGCATCCAAAGCATCTTCCTCTAAAAGGTCTAGTTTGCACATTAGGTTTCTCTTCTGCTTTGCCTTCAGATTGACTTTCTTGAGATTTAGTACATTCTGCTTCATTGAAGCCAACCCCTGTCTTATCACCTTTAGGTTTTTGCCTCTCCATATGTTCATCAATTTTGTCACTACCCGCATGAAGTTTTTCAATATGAATCTTTGCCTCAACAAGTTCTCCGTTAATGATACAGTTGTACTTTTCTAACTACTGATACTTGATTCTGACATCATCAAGTTCAAGCTACATTTTTCCCATCTGTACATTTGTATTCTTCAAGGTCTCTTCAAGTCTGCACTTTTCATCTTTTATTTGTTGAATTTCTTTGGACATATGTAAAGTAGTAACTTCACATTCATGTTTCAATGCTTCTTTTTCCTACTTAAGTTGTTCAATTAGATCTGATGAGTCGTTTTCAGGTTCCCTTATCTTCTCCACAATTCTTGCCTTTTGTTCCTTGAGAGTTCAAGGTGCTCTTTAAGCTTCTTTATGTAATCTTCAGCTCTTCTTAGTTTGAACTTTAGTTCCACATTATCAACATTAGCCTTGTACAGGTCTTCAAGTATTGCTTCAAGATTTTTTTCCAAACTGCTTGAATCCATTAGGATCTCCCTAAAGCTATTAGGCTTTCTTTCCAAGGGCCTCAAGCTCTGATCCAATTGTTAGGATCAACACTGAGAGGGGGGGTGAATCAGTGATGTGACAATTTTAATCAATTTTAAGCAATTCAAACTTAACCATGCAATGACTTAAACAAAGAGAACACATGCATAAAGTAAATAACTCATAACACCATGATTTGTTCACGAGGAAACCCTATTAAGGGAAACAAACCCGGTGGGGATGATACCCACAAATTATGCACTAAAAGTATAGTGTCCCTGTTAAGAAACCTAGCCCTATTAGGACCTGAATATTACATTTACTACAGTATCCCTATTAAAGGATACAGACCCTGTTAGGGGTAATACAAGGAGCTCACTGCTCTTACAATACAAAACTATCTTTTTACAATGTAGTATCACAAAAGATGAACTATACAAGCATCTGTCATGCTTAAGTAGTTCCAGTCATTGCTCGCAATATCCTCTGCATTATTTTGACATTATAATGCATTTACCACATCCACTTTTTCTTCGCATCTCAAAAACATATCCACTTATATACCCGATCTCATAATATGTCCAATCGATTGACAAATGCATTACCAAACATGTCCAACACATAACGAAGGAGTAAATACAAAATAGGTGATCACACATCCATCAAGATAGGAAAGGACCTGACCTAAATCCAAAGTAGTACTACAGGAATCCAC
This sequence comes from Thuja plicata, assembly GCA_018584345.1. Taxonomy (NCBI): domain Eukaryota; kingdom Viridiplantae; phylum Streptophyta; class Pinopsida; order Cupressales; family Cupressaceae; genus Thuja; species Thuja plicata. The sequence goes on along the minus strand of MU225295.1, from coordinate 1,034,070 downwards.
ATGTTACTCCCTTAATCATCGCGATCTTTCATCTGCCATGTTTTACTGCTATACTGTCTTCGCATGCGAAGAACATGATGTAACTCTCTCCAATCAACTCCAAAATATAAGCGACCATAACTGAAGCCATACAACACTCCATACTACCTTCATCTAAGCGCGCATTACTTAACTCGCCATATGATGTGCTCGTTTAGGCAAAACTATGCAACTGTATCCAGAAACTGCCTGTTGACTTAGTCATTTTTCCAAGACTGGATACCCAATACTGAACTGTACTCCAAGCAACCATACCAGTAGTGTTGCCATAAATGACAACATATATGCTATACATCCTTGGCCACTTGCAACATTGGCAATATTACTTAGAACTGGCACACCACATATATAGTATGGTATAAAGAGAATTGAGCATAACATTACAAGAACATCAAACAAGCAGGAATTAGAATGCGGGGAATGCTTGGATCAATATGGGTTTTGCTCCTCCTCCAGGACTTACTCTGAAGCAATGTAATGAAATCAATTTGGACGGATGTCATGGCTATTTGAATTGTTTACATTAATGATTTGTGTATTGGTTGTTTTATTTGGAGAAATAAATATTTATTCTGCTTGTTGGATTGTGTTTTTACATATAGCTTAGCTGATTTCAAATTAGCCATAAATGGATGACTTGACCAATTTGGTTGATTGCTTGTAGTATGCAATGGTGCTTTAAATTGTGTCCTATTGATTTTTTTTTGATGAATAGTTCCTTTCCATTAATAAATTTCAAAGTTACATATTCACAAAAAAGGGGCCGGGGGATAAATAAAATCACCCCGCAGAGTCAGTCGGCCAAAGCCGGATACAGATAACTATTCATAAAAAAAAAACTATAATGCCATTAGGCAGCAAGAGCAGTAGCAGCAGAAGGTGGAGGATCTTTATCATCTGATCCCCACTTCGGAGTGGGATTGACAGTAGGGTCGGGAGGAGGCCAACCATCATTCTCTTCTTCTTTTTCTTTTTCTTTGTCTTCCGCCCTAGGCGGGGAAATAGCAAGCGCCAGGCGTGGGAACTTGGAGGAAGTGGCAGGAG
>MU225295.1:1017267-1027828 GCA_018584345.1 Thuja plicata | reverse complement strand
AAGTTGGCCGGAGCCATACTAAAGGCAAACCCTAATGAGATCCCGCAGTAAATGCGGTATGACAGATGGATGGCTCAGAGCGGAAACACAGACAGAACGCCGTACACATGAAAACCCTAGCAGAGCAGCTTTCGAAAAGCGAAACTAATGTCGTGTCCTATTGATTTAATAGCTTCAATGGTGGCCTTACATCTTCGTGCTGTTCAATGTAGGTGGAAGTGGGTGGAGGTGTCCATTACATGTACACTTCACTATGTTGGATAGGACACTATATGCTGGTTTTGGTTCCATAATTGGTGTGAATCTAGATCGAAATAATTGGTGCTGGATCTGATTGGTCCTTCTGATAGGATGAAGTGTCTTGTTTCTTGATGACGTGGATTCACTTTGTTTTTTGTGCATGTTAAAAAACTGAGTGGCTAAGGCCTTTGTGTCCAAACAATTATACTCTTTTTTGAGTTATGTGTGGATGTTTGTTTCAATGTTGTGGTCATTTCCATACCACCACCAATGCAGTATGGGTTCTGACAATCGTCAACTGAATATGCATTGACTTGCAAAACTGTACCCTTTGGAACTTAATTTTGACAAATATATGCATATTATAATACATTTTTGATGTGTATAATACATTTGATCTTTTTTATGACGTGTGTTGACTACATTTGATCTTTTTTATGACGTGTGTTGACGATTTGACTGCTCTACTGTGGGGCCAGAACCCTCCATAGGTATCCCCACTTCACATCCCTGCTCCACTTCTGGCCCCTCTCCCCTATCTCAATTATGTGTTGTGACATGCTGCATATACTTGTCATACATACTAGCATCTGATATGCAATCCATTAGTGTAGCTACTTAAAACTAATGGGTGAAGTGTTAAAGATAGTACTGACAAGTATCAAAAGGTTGTGATACTCTTTCAATTACCCAGTAGAAAAACTATGAAGGGTTTTTCTGGTTTGCACATCTACCCTTGGTTAAGCAAAAATAAAGGAAAAATGATACTAAACGACTCCAATTCATATATTGAGGTTTATATAGGTTCAAACATTTCTGGGTTTCCCAAAAAAAACTGTAGTCTGCATGTCAGGCAGTGTACTTATATTTTCTGATTGACACTTATCCATATAAAAGAAACTTAAAAGCACATGCAGTTGCCACAGAAAAGTACAAGGCTAGAAGGACCCCAAGTTCAAAAAACTAACTAAATGCCATATCAACATAAACATAATTATAGAGGGAAAAGATGAGCTGTTTTATGACTGCAGGAAATAAATCACAGATAGAAGATAAACTCGAAGGTCCAATATTTCCAGATATAGTGAGGGAGATAAGACAAGAAATTTAGAATCCAATGCACAATAACAGAAGCATTTTAATCGGCAATATTTGTAGAAAGGTTTCCCCATAATACAGCTATGGAGGAAGCACTATGGTCCCTACGTACATACCATTAGTTATACCTATAAATACACTCCGAACATATAACTGTATTGTCTTTTTTCCATAGCACTTAAGGGATTTGGTTTTAAGTTGGAGCCTCATGCATATGGTATTTAGATGAATTCGGTCAATTCTTGTGGGCGTGTATCCCCAAAATGCTCTTCTAAGCATTTGAAAACCTTTATAGTGACATATGAATTTGCCACTTCTACCTTCATAAAGAAAAAGAAAAAAATAGCATATTTAATTGACAATCATCTTCAGAACAATTCACAACAAGATATTTTCCTTTAGCACCATACTCCTCCCTGATAATTGCAACGTCTTCCAACTTTCAACCGGAGATTCATGTTCTTTAACACCATATCACCTGAAGTCACGATATTTACCATCTTTTTGTTGGTACAATGCCAAAAAAATGTCAGCAAAATCTTACATGCATGGCTTAACAGAATTTCGTACATCTCATGTTTAAATATTTATAGCTTGGATTATGTCATATATTCCCCTGTATCAAATGATCGTGCATCTTTGTTTTGTTTTCTTAGAGAATAGATACCACTAACATTTTTCAAAAAGGAGTTCACCAAAATTTAGGCACAAAAAATCATATAGTAAATATTTCTGTTAATTATAACAGTTGCAACACCAACAAATGATCATGGTCATTTTAAGGGGTTCACGTAAAACGATGTCCACTTTCATTCAGTATCAAAGCCAACATTCCCTCTATGGTGTTTGGTTTGTTAAATGGCTGATGTCTACTGATGCAACTATAAATTTTTAGCTCTCTGAATCAAGGCCAAAAAACAAGTATTGCCAACGTCAAATGCCAAAATGGCAACCGTGAATCATTAACCAGCTCCCAGGGTGACTCTTGAACCTAGTAATAAACAAGTGATGTTTTGGAGAAGATATACTAAAGTATCCTAAAATTGCATTAAACTGTAAATAATGTTGACAACTCTGTAGAGGATAGGAATATAGGAACTTCCAATATCCGAAGTACAATCTGAGTTGTTATGATGGCGGAGGCATATTTTCTTCATAATGGAGGTCTCATGGTCTAATCAGACTGGAGGGGATTAAGGTTGCACACCTCAAAACAATATAAGGTGCATGGACAAACAATCCCTTTGTGCAATGCATAAGGCAGGTCTCATACACCAAAGTGGTATCTCGGTTGGCTGTGCCTTAAAACTACTTTCTTTCTCTCACTTACAGAGTTTGTTTAAAAATCCATGAAATGAAAAATATCAGAGACATGCAACACATAAAAAACAGGAATAGCAGTTGGACCAACAGACTCCTTCAAGCTTCATAGAACTTTCAAGCATTTTGTAAATTTAAAAGCATACCCAGCAAATGCTTTAAGCAAGTGATGATTTTGAACTTCTCTACCTCTTAAACATAAAGCCCATCACTAGAACCATTTATATGGAGAGAGAATGAATATTGATCCAAAGCAATATACTGTTTGTGTTCAATCGACATCATCAAAAGAAAAAACGAAATAAAGAATAAATGTTAATGTCTATAAGAGAACAAAGTACATAAATGGAACTCAAAAGTGCATTCGTTACCCCAGAAAGTTAAAAGACCAAAGGGATTCCAGAAAGTTAACAAAACCCTAAACACTAAAACAACGTAAATAGAACTATAGAAGAAAAAGACAAACTGTGTTACAATGCAAAAAGTTAAAAATAGAACCAAGACAACCTCAAAGGTCCATTAATTTCCAGCAATGGTGAAGAACTTGGACCATAACGGCAATAGGATCCAGTGCACAATAACATATGCATTTTGGTCCATCCCAGCTTGGTCAAATTAGGGCCTCTTGTAATTTATCAGCAATATTTGTGCCAAGGATTCCACATAAAATTATACAATAATGCAGCTAGGGAGTTAACATTATGGTCAGTAAATATATAACTTAAGTTATAACAATAGATCAATTCCAGACATGTAATTGCATTATCTTTAGTTTCCAGTCAGAGCTTTGGCATATTGCATTTACATGAAAATACTTTGCAGTGTATTCCCATGATACTCTATTTTTTTCTGAAAACCTTTATCCTGATACATTGATCTTTATCAGTCCTCCCTTCTCAAAGAAAGAATTTGCAGATTTAATTGAAAGTTCTTTTTAATTCATATCAGAACAACAGTTTACAACAATATATTTTATTTTAGTGCCTTGCTCCTCCCTGATAACTGCAACATCTTTAACCTTTTCAAACAGTGCTTCAAGTTGTTTAACACCATAAAACCCGAAGTCAAGATCTTTAGCATATCTTTGTTGGTACAATGCCAGAAAGCTTGTCAGTGAAATATTACATGCATGGCTTACCAAAAGTTCTTGCAGCTCATGTTTAAATATTTCTAGCTTGGATTCTGCCAGATATTCCCTGCTATCCATTTCTACCTGAAAAACAGTTTCCATGTTCCCATCCTCTTCATCTTGATCACTTCCTCTGTCATCATCTGAACCTTCATCTGAATAATAAGCCAGATTTGCTTCTGTATTATATGCCTCAAAATCATGTATGGCATTGCAATCTTGTGGGATCTTGTATTGCTGTACTCGCTTCCCCTTGTCGGAATTTCTCATATGCTCTTCTCTCCAAATCATGTCTGTTGCATCTTTGTTGGCAGAATTACCATTCATTTTGCCTCGTCTGCACTTATCATGTTCCATTTCTACCTGAAAAACAGTTTCCACGTTCCCATCCTCTTCATCTTGATCACTTCCTCTGTCATCATCTGAAACTTCATCTGAATAATAAGCCAGATTTGCTTCTGTATTATATGCCTTAAAATCATGTATGGCATTGCAATCATGTGGGATCTTGTATTGCTGTACTCCCTTCCCCTTGTCGGAATTTCTCATATGCTCTTCTCTCCAAATCATGTCTGTTGCATCTTTGTTGGCAGAATTACCATTCATTTTGCCTCGTCTGCACTTATTCACAAGCTCTCTTAGACAAAGGAACTTCTTATGCCTTTTTCCTTCAATTGTGAGAGCATCATTCATCTTTTTAATCAGATTAACCAGCTTATAGGAACCATATTCTGCTAGATACAAAGGTCTTCCAAAAGCCTTATGATACTCAGAAGGAACCCGTGCAACTGGCAAAATTCCTCCATATACATTGACAAGATTTACAAGTTGTCTCTTTAAGCCTTGAATGTCACCAGGTCGCACCCACGCAACTGAAGATTCTCCTAAATTTGTTTCGTTAAACATTACGCTAGGTTGACCATATTCTGGATGGAATGATGTTTGCAAATTTGTGCTGGTTGCAATGGGACCTGGAAATTGTAAAGGTGATGCCTTGGCGCCAGTACCAACATTTTTAGGAAATTCTAGTTCATGTTCCTTGGTGGCAAGAGAAGTTCTCATCAAATCCTCTGCTAAGATCGGCTTTGAACATAAATAGTTCATTTGGTTTGAATCAGTCTCAACGTTGTACTCACTTTGAGAAATTCTAGTGTACAGAATAGCTTCTTCATCATTTTGTAGATTAGACTTGTCACTTGAAAAGTGACCAACATTATAACCGGCCATATCTGGTGCTCGAGCCAAAAAGGATTTTGCTGGAATAAGACCTTCCCCTCGAGCCACACTTGGCCAATCCCATACAAACCGACCAGCATTGCAGAGTGCAGAGGATACACCCACTTTAGCTGGAATAGCAAGCACGACTGTGTAACCTCGCTGACCCAATTTGTGCAATGCAGGAGCGAAATCCACATCTCCAGAAATCAAAAGAATGGTAGAAGGGGGCGGATTATCAAGAGCAAATAAGAACATGTCTACTAAAATTGCTTTATCTGCTGCATCTTTCTTTCCATTGGGAACGTCAATAAGGTTTACACCAGTCTTTTGACAGCCTTCTCTAAGTCTGCGAGGAAACATATTGAAATCTCCATATGCTGAGAACATAGTTACCACTCCTTTGATAAAAGGATGCAGCTGCAGAGCCATCCGAATGTTACCTGCCACATCCTCTGGATGAACTTCAGCGGGAACAGGGCAATTTTCTATATCCCATAGTATCGTCACAGGCCCTACTAGCGACCTCATTTGTTCATCAACTGCTTGTGCTAAATCCTGATGTAGTGCATCTACAGCTTAAATTCCACATACAGACCTGATTTGTAATAAGTACACTTCTCAGGGAAGCAGGCAACGTATCTGAAGAGAGAGGACATTTAGCCTATAATGAATTGACCAATGAGAATCAGACACATGGAACTAAACTCTTTGTAGTAAACTTCATTATATTTATGTTAAATCAAAGATGGTACAAAAAGGTACTGGTGAAAAATGTGTACATACATGTATAAATGTTGCATGATTCAATTCAAGAATTTCCAAGATGATTTAAAGAGTATATAAAAGCTAAAACAATTGACATGCCAGGATACAAATATAAAACAAATCATGTGCAACATTTTCAGACACCAGACAAATTTCAAAGTACAAGAACAGGGAGGAAGACATCACAAACAATTATTACTAGGGGATCTACATAATATAATTATGCAGGCCAAGAAGTTTATCATAATATTACAGACAGCCAAGGTTTTATTAAGTACCACCTACTTTATCACATTCCTCTCCTAGCTCAAATATAAAAGCATGAATATTAAGACAAGCAAATTCAATTCATTATAAAAAAACTTACACACGGAGATTTGTTTTAAACTTTTATGAATCCTATAGAAAACTACTGAAATAAGTCTTCAGCAAGTTAAATCCATGACCATCCTGCTACAAGTAATACAGTTTTGAGCACGCTTTTAGTGAATTCCTTCACATACATGCACAGTATGGACAACATAAGTATAAAAATATAATTACACATATGCATCTGTGATGCTAGCATGACGTTATATTGGCTCATAACTGAAAATATCATGAGTCTAAACCATTGAGGTAAAGGAGCAAAATATAGAGATGACTAAACCTAAGTGACTCATAGGCATCATATGACATTCATCGTCAACAATCTAGTTGAAATTAAACTTATGATTCATTGCTCAAACTAACTGCCACATAATTCCAAGCCCAACCCAATAATAATAATTGTAAGGCCTAGTGATAAGGTTTAGGGGAGAGAGCTAAATAACCTTAAATCCTTATACTGGGTAAAACTATCAGATAGTTGCTCTTATGGCAAATCAAATGTTTACAAGGAGAAAAACTACTCTTTGGTCCTTTTTTCTGATCAATCTCCAAGAGAACTTACCCTCCCATCCTTGTGTAAGAATATAAGTCACACATCTAGAATAAGGGAACAGCCAAGCATTCTCTCTTGTGACTTATCCAAATCCCCAAAGAAAGACTGGACAACCCCTAATTTGCAGAGTCGAACAGACACTTCACCAAAATAGGAGGGAGTTCTATGTACCCATTTCATGGACCTCCATATACAAACACAATAATCAGAATCTGAATATGTCAACATTCATAAGTTATAAGTTATAACAGTTATGGATTGCCCCGTCAACTAAAAGCAGATATCAACAAAATACAAAAGACACTTTGCAAAAATAAGTTTGTAAGAAAATACAAATATTAAATACAGAGAAGGATCATCACCAAACAACTGCAAACGAGCATCAAGCATTCCTTGAAATTCTTTGATATATTATCAAACAAAATTCAAAGAAACAAGATTCAAAATCCCAGCAGGAAAATCCTCCTTTTCAGCGACCATGTTTGGGATTCCTATTTTTTTCTGCAGTGGCATTGTCTGTTTATCAAGTGCTCTTGGAAAGGATTCCATAATTCAACAGGCAACAGATTAGTGAGAATCTCATTTCAATCGGGTCTCATGGAAGAAAAATATGAAGTTCTACATGGTATCATCCTCATCTGCACCATTCAGAATGATATCCTGTAAAAAAGGGAATACTTGGAGCTGCGAAAGATTTAAGAGCTTTTCAATATTCTCCATGTTGGCTTTCCTGGATGCTATATTTGATCCTGCCCATAAACTCAGACAGCATTTAAACATGATGACTGTATTGTTTCTTCAAGTTTTCTTTCCCAAAACTCCCTCTCTCTGTTCTCTGTTACATCTCCTGAAACTGCATGGTCAGGCCTGGATAGGGTACCTTTTTATCCTAAAAAAACAGGACACTGGCTGGCTGGCACACAAAGAAGGATAGGATAAACATAATGAACAGAGGCACCAAACCACCATTAGAAGAGGGGAACAGCTCAACCTTCTTAAGGACACTGAGGATAATTTTTCAGTCTACAAACATGACAGTACTCTCATCAGACACTGAATCATATAGGTTACTCACACTCTTGGACAGTATGGCCTTAGCCATGCAATGGTCAAAGGGGCCCACTTCACACGCAGAAATTCTCTACGAGGCCTGATTTGGGTTAGCCTCCAACAATAAGCCAATAAAAAACATAGCAATTTTACCCCGTGCAGACCCCTTGACCTTACAGATTTGTTCCTCTCTTCAGACTTATGAAGCAAAGACAGTTTTTTGCTGTTAAGTTGAATGGTGTTATTCTCCAATACTCCCTTAGAACAAAGTCCCCATTGAAACGAAACAGACCCCATCTATATGCTTAAAATCGAGACCCCCTATATTAATTGTGAGAACTAACTGTAATTTAATCTGAGTATTTATTATTGAGATTAAATAATTCATTTGGCTATTACATTGATCTTCCCATAACCCAATCCCTCTATTGTATATGCTGATGACAACCAGCAATATTTCCAGAGGCAAATGTAATTTTCAGCTGCCATAGATATACCAAAAATAAGTAGTGAAAACCAATTGTAATTTAATCTGGTTATTCGTTAGTGGGGCAAAAACGTTCATTTGCCTGCTACTTTGATTTGCCTATAACCCAACCCTCCATAATCTATACTCTAATGAGAAGCACACCGAACAGTATGTTCTGCAGGCAAATGTAATTTTCAATTGCCATACAGATACGAAGAATAAGTGGTGAAAACTATCTGTAATTTAATGGGTTTTCGTTATCAGGCGAAACATTCATTAGCTTCTATTTTGATCTGCCTATAACACAATCCTTCTATAGCTTACATGCTGATGAGAGGCATACACAACAGTATGTTCTTCAGGCAAATATAATTTTTCAGTTACAATTTAGATAGCTAAAATTAGTGGCGAAAACTAACTGGAATTTAATTTAGGCATTCGTCATTCGTTTCAACTATTATACAATTAGATCAATCCCAATCGTCCAACAAAAAGGAAAGATTGACGAGCCTAAAAAATAAATAAGATTTAGTGAATTACCTATCTAGTAGAAAGAACGCATGTACAGTCCATTGAGTGCAGCTTGCTATCAGTTTCCCAAGATCTGATGACCTTCGTTTAATGTTGAAAGTGAGATTTGCCACAATTTAGCAGGTCAGGGCTCAAGAGGCTGCCCTTGTATTTTTGAGCACAAATTGCAAGTGGTATACACATTGTGTATATATAGGTTTGGAGACTTGACCGTGGGCATCGATCGGGAAGGATCAGAATCTGGGAGCTGTAAAGGACGTCGACCGGCTACTTTTTTCTTTTTCTTTTTAGGCCGTGTGCCACGTGGAAGGTTTTTTGCGGCAAGACTTACCTATTTAGAAATCAATTCATTGCTTAATTTTTTCTTTAATTAATTAACCATGTATTAAAACTAGTTAAAATTTCATCATTAATAGGAAGTGGTATTAGGATCACGCTTTAAAAATAAATTCATTGTTAATTTTTAGTTCTCCATTTAAGATGGAGACTAATGTTTTCGCCTCTCTAAATCTAATTAATTCATACTTGAGAAATCCTATCAACAATTTTATGCTATGATTTAATGTCATTTTTTCATTAAAATGATTTTTCTTTTCGTTTTCATTTTATTTTATGATTAGCTTGTACTTTTCTCCTTAATTGGTGGCAAGTTAAATACAAGAAGGGAAAATTTCTAATCTTTGGAAGATGCACCTTTGTAATGGGCATGTATAGCAACTTCTTTTACACTTGTCAATGGACATGGTGCTCTGAAAAGGCCAAAACAACATGCTAGATATGACAAAAGAATGTGTTGTTGGGTTTTTGAGGTCTCAAAATTTTGATATATGATAATGTAATATTTTCATACAAGCTCTACTCATTTTCCCTCATCAACATTGTCAATTGTATGACACAAGTTGTCTAGAATCTTGAGGTAAGTTGCACCCCATGGTTTCAACGAATTTTAGTTTTGTTTTTATGAGTCTCTACTCAGGCAAATCATTTTTTGTTGTGTTTAATTTCATTATCATTTTTTGTTGTGTTTTATTTCATTATATAATAGTTTTATTTATTTTTTTTATTTTCATCGACAATAGTCGATATATGTCCCATTTTTATTTATTTTATAGAGCATTTTTTTTGCATATGTTGCCTTTCTATCCATTTTCTTGTTTATATACACCAAGGTTGGAACAAAATATGCAACTCTTGTATTCATTTGAGCTCCATTGTATGTATATTTGGGTGCTTTCCTCTTGATAGTTTGGATTATATAGGATCATATGTCATGTAGAGATAGATTTGGTACTACAAACCATGCTTTCACTTTAACAGCTTATAGTGTTAGCTGTTTAAAACTATTCTATTCTAAGACGTCTCAATTTCTAGTGAAACATTACTAACACTAATTTTGTAGTGCATACACGTATCTAAATTACTATTTGCCAATATTAAGATGTCCTAAAATATTAACATCAATCTTACAACCAATGTATATCTAATATATATCATATTATAAGTTAATCTATCTTAATGAAACTCACATAGATGTAAACAAGCTATTGGATTTTAATTGACCTAATTTTATGTTATCTTGACAATTTCACTCTTTTGGGAATGTTTGTAACAACTCATCGAGTATTATGGTTGTTTTGACATTTGAGTGTCATAATCAATTTTTTTCTCATGAGTGCCCCCACTAATCTAGATTTAACTAAAAGGGACTCGACTTTTGTAAACTCCCATCTTGTGAAATCATATTTCTATATTGTACGATAGTATTGTTGGAAATATGTTGAGGCTAGGTGACTGAGAGGGGGGGGGGGGGGGGGGGGAA